>VCRD01007381.1:6078-21722 GCA_006783055.1 Trinorchestia longiramus
GGTTTAAATGGTAAGGGCATTTCTAAATGCCTTTTGTCGTTTACCCTTATCGATGTCCTTATTCTATGAGCAAACAATACCTCGTCTGCGGATAACCCAGTCAATTCGTCATCAAGTCGTTCTGTGAACACGTCGTGCCGGTCGCTCATGGGCCAAAGACCCTTGTCCTCACGAGCTCTGGGAACAAATGGGGAGTTAGATCGTTCTAACTGACAATTTGTTTTAAGCGTGCGATATGATATTGGCTGAGAGACGTGTGAAAGAGTTGAGTCGGACGTCGAGCATGGGGGGGCCTATGAGGCCCCACCCAAGGGGAGTCTCGATAACGTATGTACGACCCTCACCGTACGATGTGGGTTTAAAGCAATGCCCTGCATCTCTGCCTAACAGCATCAATACCTCTGCTGTCTCGTCTAGATCATCGAATTTATCCGCCAGATGGGCCAAATGAGGACATGTTCTCACTTCGTCCGGACTCGCTGTCTCAGTTTTTGACATAGGAATGTATGGGTTGGTGAGTAATGGAGGGAGGTTGAAAACCTTTCCATTACGCAGACCCTGAACTGTGAGTCCCCTGATTGTCTGGCCTCTAATAGTAGCCTTCTTCCCTTGCGCCGCCGTCTCTATTGAGTACGACTCCGTCGGAGATTTGATGCCAAAATATCTAGCCACTTTAGGACTCGCAAATGACAAATTGCTATGCAAGTCCAGTATGACATAACACAACAAATGTTTATCCCTAAGAGAGATCTTAACGAGTACGGTTATTGAGCAGCTTCGTTGATGTGCTTGAGCTGTTGTCAAGCAGTTGATTCGTGCGCTGCGTGACTGAAATTGGTTTGTTTCGCTGGCAGCGCGCTGCGTTGGACTGACGTTGTTCTCTCTTGGTTGAGTCTCTCGTTGTGGGTTGTATGGAGGGGCACGCGGATTCAGTCTTGAATCCCGGTGTAGAGCGGTTGCGTGTCCGCCGTTGCACCTGTTGCACGTCACGGAAGTCGTGCAGTCTGACCTTTTGTGTTTGCCAAGACAGCGATAACACAGCTTGTGTTGTCGCATAAATGCTTTCTTCTCCTCGATGGACAATTTGGAAAACTGGTTGCAAGTTACTGTGGCATGCCCATTAATTTGGTTGTATTCGCAAGTGTAGGACTTATTGACTTCAATGCGGAAAGTTTTCACATGCTTTGTGGGCTCCGGGCATCGTGCACGTGGAAGTTCGAAATAGTTGCAGGTGCTTATTTCTCGGATTGTCTCCTCGAGAAAATTGAGAAAGGTGCTCAGTGTCGGAAAACGAGCTTGGTTTTCCTTCTCATATTTTAGTCCGAACCTTTTCCATGATGCGTATAGAGAAGTGGGTAATTTCTTGACTAGTGGTACCATGCCTCTCGGATAGTTGAGGACCAATAACTCGGGGGTGTATTCCATAGTGTTGATCGCACTGTTTGTGATATCACGAAGCCGTTGCAACTGAACTTTATCGCTCTCGTGCTTAATTTGTGGGAAGTCTTCTATCTCTTCGAATATGGCGTTCACCAACTCTGACCCCTGTCCATATCGGGTGTGCAGTGTCTCCCACATGTTTTTGAATGCCGCCATCGGATCGTGTAATAACGCGTTTGCACTAACTTCAAGGGATAGTCACTCGTGTTTGCGAGGAGGACGTTAAGCGCTTCGAGCGCTGGCAACTCGTATTGCGTAAGGTGCTGTTGTATGGCTCTTGCCCAGTTGTTGAAATGTCGTACGTTCCCGTTGAAAGCTGGCGTCACTGACTTGAAAAGTTCTTGTTTCGTTACGCATTGGGTGAAGGGGTGGGCCGCCGTCACGAATTTTCCTGCTTTGGGAAAAACTGGGACTGTTGGATCTTGTGGGAATGTCCTCAATTCGCTCCCCATCTTGCGAAGACTGGGGGCTGACGCTTTTACCCTGCGCTCCTCTGCTTTGTTATCCGAGAAGACTTGTGGCCCTTCAGGGTGCAGGGGTGACTGGTGTCCTAGTGCCGCCACGAACTCTGCCGTTCGTCGGTAGGATTCGCGCGCCGTGATCTCTTCGTTATCGCGGTTTTCGGCCTCTGTGTTTTCTTCTCTTGGGTGCTCCGGGATGTCCTCGAGATCGAGGTCCTCGGTGCCTATGGTAGAAGGAGCCACTGACGTCGTCACTCCAGATGCTCCTGATGGTAGGGAGACAGTGTCGAGCGTTAGGGCTTCCAGTTGTTTATTTAGAACCAGGAGCCGATTTTTGACGTTGCGAACACCCTTGTTTCGGGCCTTTTCAATATCGAGAGCCGCTGCCGTGGAGCCCTTGCTGATGAATCTAGACGCGAGAACTCCACTTGCTTCTGTCAGTTTTACGAGGGATTGCTTCAAAGCACGGCCGTAGTCTTGTAGTTCTTGTTCATTTTTTGTATCTGGGCCTCCGAAAGCGGCGAGTTCTTCCAACTCGGTTTGAAGAACCTCTACATCTTTCTCGAGTTTGTGGATTGGAGGCACTCTTGGTCTGGCACCGCCGTGTGTTGACTCCCGGGTCGACATTATTGGGTAGCTTAAAGCGAGCTTCCTTCTGTTGCTGGACTACGGATTGTCCGGGATCTTCCCGTGCTTGCTCAAAATTAGCGGTCTGTGTTATGTAGACCCTAATGTTACTTTGAGGCTTTACATTGTGGCTTGGTGCTCCGTCACGCTGCTGGTCCGCTCTCTCGCTGTGAAGGTGCTGCCAAGTCCCCGTCCTCCACCAAATATCACTGGCATCCAACTCCGCCAGCTGATCAAAAATATCATTGAAGTTACCTTGAAGCGAGCTTGCTTCTGTTACTGGACTATGGATTGTCCAGGATCTTCCCGTGCTTGCTCAAAATTAGCGGCCTGTGCTATGTAGGCCCTAATGTTACTTTGAGGCTTTACAGTGTGGCTTGGTGTTCTGTCACGGAGGGACTGCTGCTGGTCCGCTCTCTCGCTGTGAAGACGCTGCCAAGTCCCCGTCCTCCACCAAATATCACTGGCATCCAACTCCACCAGCTGATCATAAATATCACTGTCCGGGACTTAAGCGTGCCCCGTAGGATAAATGATGAGGTCGTTGGAAGTTGTCTTTAACCTGTTAACGGTCGCCGCTTACTCTCGCTGCGCCATCCACAGCGTCATCGGTCTGGCACCGGTGTGCTTTCCGCGCGGCGCCAGGACACCGGTGCCGACAGCGACTGATTGCATGCCCGTACAGCACTAAATTTCATGCATTTTTTGGGAACACATTTTCTATATTATAACGAGGACATGCATAGTTAGATATTTACTGATACTGACGTGCTTTCCCTGTACGCATCCAGTCTGCAGAATGAACTATTGCATCATCTCCCTCTTCACTGCTTGAGACATATGAAGAAAACGATTTATTTTCTGAATCACTGCTCAAACTAAGCTCCGATTCACTGTCACTTATTACTTCTGGTGACGCATGTTGACTTTCCTCTTCTGTTAGATACTTTCTTTTCGCCATATTGCATGGGTAAAATCGCGACAGAAGGCACTTGAATAGCCTAACTGCAAGAACGAAGCTGACGCGCAACCGCACTCAATTATGACAAATTAGGCACTGGCAAATCTGTCTAGCTGATTCAGATGGCAAGTGTGACTGCTTCAGATGGTTGCAAGATGGATGTTCCGCTACTAGACATCATATGACGGTAATGACAGCGCTAAAGGAACAAATAAACCCCAGAACATCATATGATGTAGATTCCCGCTGTGGTACCGTCGCGCATCAGCGTCATATGATGTAAGTTCCCGGTAGAATGCAACCTGTACAAACATCATATGACGTGAATACCGGTTAACAGGTTAATGACTTGCCTAAAATGCCGTGATCTGAGAACAAATCACAAATTAAGTTTACAGAACTAATTATTTAACTTAAAATTAAATACTTTAACATATTACTGGCGTCTGCAGTGGCACACATGATTAGCTTTTCAATGTGCATACACTAGAATGTAGTTCAAACATAATACTAGCCATTGAGGCTGACTGAAAACCCTGGAAGCTACACTGAATTAAAAATATAAAAATTTGTGTGAGAAATTTTCTTTTCAATGTTGGGTGGTGTAAGACCCTTTATACCTACATTGAACACGTTATATGTTGTACATCACATTTAACTGCCTGAGTGTCTCTACACAAATGGAATTGCCTTGCAAAACTTCTTACTCAAAAATATAGTAAACTACCATGATTGACAGACCAAAGCACGGGTATTGCTTATGAATGCTTCTGTAGACCAGAACTCATTTGTCTACATTAGACACTGTTACACGGAAAAATCCTACACTTAGAGCACACTCAATATAGGACCCAAAATTGTCTAAGGAAACTTCTTAGTATATATGCTTTGATTTTTAGGGTCACAAGTTTAGAGTCACCACTTTAGGGAACGAGTTAGGGGAACGTGTTATTTTTCTGTTGTAATAATTTCGCGGGTGATGTTCTTCCAGGGAAGTGATACGATCGACTTCGTTGCTTGCAGATTTATTCACGAACACCATCAAAATTAGAACAGCAATTAGGGCCAAGATCGAAGACCTAAACTGAGAGCTTGTAATCAGTAAACCGAAGCTGGAACTGATACTGAGTTGAGACCGAAACTGAAACCTGAAACTGAAACTGAAACCTGCCCGGATAAGGACCCATAAGTAACTTGAAATAAATACAGAATTTAGCAAAAAGAATTAATATCACGAGACAACATTATAAGACAACTATGGAGTAAAACACTAAGGCATCGTACTTAATTAACTGGCAGTCAAAGAAATACAAAAACGAGATGCGGATATGTAGCTTCTACCCGGGGCCATGAAATTTAATAACCGTATCAAAATGGCTGGTTGAACTTTCAGTCTGCTTGTCATAAAATACCCCGAACGTAGAGACTTGAGTGAAACGAAATTATACAATGAATTTGATAGCTGATGCAAAAGTTATTATTCGAAGTGTTCTATATTGGAATTAATTATAAATCTCAGAGTAACGCGAATCAAAGCACGAACACTTCAAACACAATTCAAATCGCTTGAAAGAATACATAAGCACAATGAAATGAGATGTTGGCCATACAATCACAAGTACGCATGGCATCAAAACCGCTTCAAAAAGGAAATCTTAAACCTGCAAAGGAACATCTTGGCTCAGCAAAAAGACAAGTTCCAAGAATATCTAGTACGTGTGTGAAATGCAAAACTCTCAAACACATTGTAAATAGAAACTTACCCGCCAGAGAGACTGAGAGCGCGAATGAAATTACTGTACACTGGGTAACGTTTGCAAAGGAACTGACGGGCACTTAGCCTATAGGCTCGTGGTTGACTATGGTGTTCTATAAACGAGGATTACAATTTGATGTTGTAACTACGATTGAACTGTTAACTTTAAATACTAGTTTCAAATGACATGAAACGTATAAAAATTAACTCCAAAAATGTTACTAAAATACCTCATATTTTTGTATCAACTCATTGATCGTTCTGAATTAATTACGATATTTCCGAGTCTCTACAGATTCTACAGCTATACTTGTGCTGGAAAACTGGTAATTAAGCATGAAGGACTAATCACATTTTATTTATCACAAAATTGGTTGCCTATACTGATACTTGTCAGTATTACACATAAATTCTAGTTATAACTGGCGACAGAATATTATGTTAGATGACTCTAGCCCCCTGAGCATTCCTCAGTGTCACATGTGGATGTCACAGTTGGCCATTTCTTATGAATGCTGCTGTAGACCAGAACTCATTTGTCTACATTAAACACTGTTACACAGGAAAATCCTACACTTAGAGCACACTCAATAAAGGACGCGAAATTGTCTAAGGAAACTTCTTAGTATATATGCATTAATTCTACAGCTATACTTGTGCTGGAAAACTGGTAATTGAGCATGAAGGACTAATCACATTTTATTTATCACAAAATTGGATGCCTATACTGATACTTGTCGGTATTACACATAAATTCTACAGTTATAACTGGCGACAGAATATTATGTTAGATGACTCTAGCCCCTTGAGCATTCCTCAGTATCACATGTGGATATCACAGTTGGCCATTGCTTATGAATGCTGCTGATGTTGGCGGACTTATAGAGTTAAGTATACTCACGATCGCGTTTTACACTTTACACAATATCTTACATTTTTGGTTTGGTGTGGAACTTAACACAGGTTTTAAAAAACGATGTTGACTATAGGCTACACTGTGCTGTATCTTGATGATGAGACCAAACCACCGTTATGGCGGCACGCCGCTGACGTCACAGCGTCTCGGTATTGCCAGCTAACGAGTATCTCTCTGTCCCTTTTTTCTAATACAAATTCCAATTTTTTTATGATTATTATATATCCTGACCTGTCAGGACAAAAATAAAACCAGAGAAAAGCAATACTGTACAGTTTGGTAGCTGAAAATCCCACCAGTACTACCTACCATACCATAACTTTACATACTCATATTTACTATATTCCAAGGCAAAATGTTCACTTGGTTTCTCTACTTCTCTGTCACACTGCATAAGCAACGGGGTTATCACCTCATACTACCTTTATGTGTGCCTACTTACATTTAATGCTTTACAGCTGATGGCAAACTGGAGTTGGCTGCCAAAACTCCCATCTTAGAACATTTCAATCTTTAGTACATTCCCACAGGCATTTAGGGACCGGGTTACTTTTCTGTTGTAATTAATTCGTGGGTGATGTTCTTCGAAGGAAGTGATACGATCGTCTCCGTAGCTTGCAGATTTATTCATGAACACGATCAAAATTAGAACAGAAATTAGGGCCGAGATCGAAGACCAAAACTGAGAACTTGAAATCCGTAAAACCGAGGCTGGAACTGACACTGAATTGAGACCAAAACTGAAACCCGCCCGGATAAAGACCAATAAGTAACTCGAAATAAATACAGAATTTAGCAAGAAAAATCAATAGCACAAGGTAACTTTATAATACAACTGTTGAGTAAAACATTGAAGAATCGTACCTAATTAGCTGGCTGCTACAGAGAACACAAAACGAGATATCGATAGGCAGCTTCTACCCGAGGCTATGAAATTTAATAACCATATCAAACTAGCTGGTCAATCTTTCGGTATGCTTGTCATAAAATACTCGAACGTAGAGACTTGAGTGAGATGAAATTAGACAATGAATTTGATGGCTGATGCAATAGTTATTATTAAAAACGTTCTATATTGGGATTAATTATAAATCTCAGAATAACGCGAATCAAAGCACGAACACTTCAAACACAATTTAAATCGTTTGAATGAAAACATAAGCACAATGAAATGGGATGTTTTCCATACAATCTGTCAAATACACATGGTATCAAAACTGCTTCAAAAAGGAAATCTTAAACTTATAGGGGAACATCTAGGCTCAGTAAAAAGACAAGTTCAAAGAATATCTAGCACGTAAGTGAAATGCAAAACTCTCTAACACATTGTTAATAGAAACTTACCCGTCAGAGAGACTGAGAGCGCGAATAAAATTGCTGTTCACTGGGTAACGGTTGCGAGGAAACTGACGGGCACTTAGCCTACAGGCTCGTGGTTGACTATGGTGTTCTATAAACGAAGATTACAATTTGAAGTTGTAACTACGATTGAATTTTTAACTTTAAAATGCCAGTTTCAAATGACATGAAACGTATAAAAATTAACTCCAAAAATATTACTAAAATACATTATATTTTTGTATCAAACCTAAGTTCAGTCTAAATTAATTACGATATTTCCGAGGCCCTACAGGAGTACCCCCACCAGAAGCGGAGCGTCTAAGTAGAGAGCGGAGCGTCTTACGCAAATACAGTTAAATTCGAAATACACCTTGTCAGTCACTACTACCACTCCTAAAGAACCAGAAGTGAGATATTCATACGAACATGAACACGATGGTAACCAATGAGTCGGTGCTGTTGACAAAAGGTACAACTTAGCCTAACTTAGTTTAAACTTTGGGCGATCTTTAAATTACCGAGCCACTCCTGACAAGACGTTAGTGCGTCAGCGTCAGCTGGCGCAGACGCAAGATTATACAAATACTGATTGGAATAGAAAATGTAAACAAATTGAGTACACACTGAGCGAGACATAGTAGGAGACAATAATTATATTGTGGCCTTTCATATACTCAACTGCCGTGATATACTAAAGAGAGAATGCAAATTGTTGTCGCTACGGATGATCATATTGTGTAAGTATTCATTGCGAATAGAATTATATACAACCAACGAGCGACTTGAAATACAGTAAGTAACTTTCTGTCATAAAAAATGCATCGTTTGTAGATTAGGCAAGTTCTTAGGAGAAGGCAATAAACGTACGTCGAGAAACGAAGGGCTTTGTTCAAGAGCAGAGTCAACAGTGTAACATGAGCTGTCTGTGAGGAACTGAAAAGCGAATGCTCTGAACAAAGAAAGACAGAGTGAGTTGGAAAATAGGCAAGAGCTTGCTTTAGATCTCTAAAAGGGATCTCGACTGCTTCAATCCAAGTTAACTTTTTAGCTAAGACACGATTATGCACAACTCAGTAGGAACAATATCAATATTTACGAACATTTGCATCAATGTTAAGGAGAACTTGAGCATGCCAGTGCGGAGACGGAGCTCGTGAAGTTAATGAGGGTGAGCGCGGTCGTTAGAATGAGCTGCTTTTATGGCAGGGAATTCGATACAGTTAGCGCTCCCCACGTATTCGAGATTTATCAGCTGAAACGCATGGACGACGTTTGTCAGGTTCCTTCTTCGGAACGAAGGCAGTGTGAAGTTTCAGGGTAACTAAAGTACTGGATGAAACCAGCATTAATAAAAAGTGAAGTGCAACTTTAATTGCCTTGAATTTAATATCAATGAACGTTTCAGTTTTAAAATGCATGATTAATTGATTTCCTCAATAAAGGAGGCGGATTCCTATCTGACGGGTTTCAAATTTTTAGGCAGCAGTTAGTCTCTGAAATTTACCGCGTATGGCTACACGTGCGATAAGAACGTGCGCCATCAGTATGAACAAATGGAATAATCATTATCAGATCTCATAATCATTATCAAAAATTATAGTCATCATGAGTCAGGTTATGAAATTCGTGAAGCGAAATTAAATTAAATATGAGCAATAGACGAACTAGCCTCAATAAAGAATGATGGGGAGAGGAAAAAATATAGCTCATTATAAAGAAGGGTAAATAGAGCAGCAGGAGAAAAAAGGCACAGAAAGTAGACACAAACACAGTACGGTAAAAAAATGTTTACGATTAGTTTACTTCCCTAACGTTCGCTCGAAGCCCGGCGGATTTTATTGTGGAGTCTGATCAGAGGCTAATTGGAGCCAGCCTGACTGAGGCTGAGCTGGAGCGGTGGTGCAGTCATGGTTTCTGCGGTTTCTCCTCTGTAGAGCGGATGTTTAGCTTCGAAGGAATTTCTTGATCGTTTTATGACTTTCGGCCGTTGGCTGGAGGAGAATCGAGTTTCACAGGAAAGTGTTCGTCAATGGAGTTGTTCTTCGCTGGGGCTGTTTCTTGAGCTTGATATGAACTTTTTTGCGGGAAAATGTATCTTCACTGGGAATGTTTCTTCACTGGGGTTGTTTCCTGAGCTTCATATGAATGTTTTGAAGGAGGGAATTTCTTCACCGGGGTCACCACTTTAGGGAACAGGTTACTTTTCTGTTGTAATTAATTCGTGGGTGATGTTCTTCGAAGGTAGTGATACGATCGTCTCCGTAGCTTGCAGATTTATTCATGAACACGATCAAAATTAGAACAGAAATTAGGGCCGAGATCGAAGACCAAAACTGAGAACTTGAAATCCGTAAAACCGAAGCTGGAACTGATACTGAATTGAGACCGAAACTGAAACCTGAACCTGAAACCTACCCGGATAAAGACCAATAAGTAACTCGAAATAAATACAGAATTTATCAAGAAAAATCAATTGTACAAGGTAACTTCATAAGTTGAGTAAAACATTAAAGAATCGTACCTAATTAGCTTGGAACAAGAACGGTATCACTCAATGTACCATTCATATCTCTGTAATAGCACGTTAAAGTATAAGTTATTATTTATCTCATTAATCTCACCAGAGATTGTCGTAATAATTATTAACAGAATTTTAGCCTTATATTTAGTCTCTTTGACAAGGTTAGTGACAACCCAGGGATATATTTTATTTATATTAAATAATTAGATCTGAGCGTTCCAAAGAAACAAAGGACTCGCAGGCTGGCAACATTCGTGGATTCTACCCTCGTTTCCGGTCCGCATTACTATATATACCTGATCTCACGCCACTGACTTTTGTTGCTATCTTAAATCCGTTTTGTGTGTAGTGGAGAATTTGGGGACCGTCTGCCATCCACTCACTATACCCACTTACTAGACTCGCTGCACTCGTTGTACACTCACAAGCCACTTACTGCACTCGTACACTTACAAGCCACGCTCTGCACCTACTGTACTCGTGCGAGTCTCAAGCCACGGTCGCTATAGCTCTGGACTGGCCATTCATCCCTGAAGATGGACTGACCTAATCATCATCTGGACGTTCTGGACTGGCTCAATCATCCCAAGAAGATCCCAAACTATTTCTCGTGCCAACTTCCTTGAATACCAAGCTGAGTTCCTGTCATGAGTTCTTTTATTCTCCTTGAGAAAGGTCACACGGGCAGATAGATTAGGTTTTGTTAAAGTTGGTTGCTTAATTTTCCCCAAGCACAACCAAACTTTACATTGGTGACATCCCCAGAGTGACCAATATTTTTTAAAGAAATCTGCCTGTGCCCTGCTCGAGGTTAATTTGAGAACTTGTGCAATTCTTAACTGTGTAAGGGTAGATCTGCATGAAAAGTATTTGGATAGGGATTTCAGTAGGCATTTGATAGTTTTGTCAAGTGGCTAATCATTTCTCTTATAGTGAGTGGGTGGTAGAATAATATTTTTGCTACTTGAGGGAAAATAATTTTACCTCAACCCTCTAAGAAAAATTGATTTTTTTGGTATCATCTTCATTTCTTTAAACAAACAATTTAATCTATTTTTGACAATGGAGCAGACAGTTCTTGACAATCAGCCAAATGGATTAGCGACCATGTGTTTACCCCAATTCTCCACTGGTGAACCAGAAGTCTGGTTTACTCAAGTTGAAATTATGCTTAGAAATGTTGGTGTTGATGAGGAGTTAGCAAAATTTTCTAGCCTTGTTGCAGCATTACCTGTAGAAGTGGCAACATCTGTCAGGGATTGTTTAAGTAATCCTGACCCGAATACCCCTTATAGTTGTCTTAAAAATAGACTACTTTCTAAACTGCAGGTACCTCCCATAGTTAGAGCAAAGACATTGTTTGAGGGATCAGGTCTGCCATCAGTATCAGACAATGTCTCTCCCTCTGAAATACTCAGAGAACTCAGAAAAGTTTCCCAGGGCTTTCAGATAAGTGATTTTTTGCTAACTGAGCGCTTTATGGGACATATGCCAAGTCACGTTCGTCCTTTTCTTTTAACTTAACCTCTTGGCACATCATGAGATGAACTTGCTAGGATAGCTGACACCATGGTTGAGCATGAGAGACTCTCGAATCATACTAGTCAGGTAGCCCCAGCGTGTCTAAATGCAGGTAATATCCCTTTTACGCAATGTAATAACGCCCCTGCTTCAGTTAATCATGCTCAAGCACTATTTAATAATCCTTTAGCAGTACCTAACCATGCCTCCGTAACTGGTAGCAATGCTCAAGCAGTTGGTAATACTACCTTTGTAGCAAATAATAGTGCTCCAGTGATGGATAATAATGTCCAGAGATTAGGAAATAAGGCAAATGGACTAGGGAATAGCATTAATAATACAAATAATTCTGTGCCCCTCGCTGCAAACTACTATGCAGGATATGGTTAGCGTTTTCAGTAAATTATGTACTAATGTAGAAACTGAACGTCGTCGATCTGAGAATCTCGTAGCTAGCACGACTCTTATAAATTCAGAACCAGTAAATTACTTTGCCTCATACCCCAGGCAAATGTGCTATCAGGAACATTATGAAGAGAGAGACTCGTACCCCCCACCTGACAGATATCAGCGCTTACAACCGTATTATGATCAGTACGTTGACCATAACTCGTATCCCCCTCAAGAGAGGTCTCCTCGTTCAACTAGTAGAGGGCGACAGGACCCTTAATATTCTCAGCCCCAGAGTAGTCGTCTTTATTCAAGTCCCTCACCCAACAGAGTCCCACAATATCCATCTTACTCTGGGATGGATCATTATCAGGGTAACTCTAGAGCGCTTCCCACCCCGCTCCAGTTCACGTTCCCGTGATGAATTATGTTGGCATCATAAAACTTTTGGTGATAATTCTAGAACATGCTCATCACGTTTTTGTCCTAGAAACCATCGTTATGTTCCGGCAAACGGGCACAACGGCGTGTAAATGCGAGTAACACGTCGTCAAGTTCTAACATCACTCGCCTATTAATCGTGGGAGACCCCCTTACTAGATTATATTTCCTAATCGACACAGGATCTTCGGTATCAATCCTACCAGCCACTGCCAGTCAGCGAACGCGTGGTGGTAATAATAACTTAAAAGCTGCTAATGGGACGCCTATAGCATGCTTTGGTTCAAAAACATCACCTGTTCTTTAGGCTTGCGACGTAATCTGATTTGGACATTTACCGTAGCTGCTGTGGACCAACCAATCATAGGAGCTGATTTTTTAGCACATTATGGTCTAGTCGTTGATTTAAAAAATAAGATTACTAGGGACGAAAATACAAATCTGTCGAAACCTATTGCTAGCGTTAACATTACCAACTCTTTGCACTCAATCAAGATTGCCTTAGATCAAGAGAGCGAGTACGAAAGAATTTTAGCAAGATACCCTGCTTTAACTAATCCAAATTTAATAAGAAAAGAAAATCCGACCTCTACTAGGCACCATATTATAACTACTGGTCCTCCCGTCTTTTCCAGACCAAGGAGATTACCTCCTGACCGTTTAGCAGCAGCCAAGGCTGAATTTCAGACTATGTTAGACGCAGGAACCATCCGAGTTTCTAACAGTCCTTGGGCTTCACCACTCTTGCTAGTTCCTAAAGCAGATGGTAATTTTAGACCTTACGGTGACTATCGACAGCTTAATGCTATTACTCAGCCTGATAGATTCCCTATCCCCCACCTCCATGATTTTAGTGCTAACTTGCATGGAGCCACGATCTTTTCCAAGATTGATTTGACTCATGCCTTCCATCAGATTCCCATGGACGAGTCATCTATTGCTAAAACTGCAGTAACCACTCCCTTTGGTCTTTTTGAGTTCACGACCATACCCTACGGTTTGCGGAATGCCCCTCGAACATACCAGAGACATATGTCAAATATTTTGTCAGATCTCCTCTTTGCGTACGTGTACCTTGATGATGTATTAATCGCATCAACAACTCCTGAACAACACAAGGAGCATCTAACTATTTTGTTCGATCGACTTTGCACTCATGGTTTGTTGATTAACCCAGCCAAGTGTGAATTTGAAAAAAAAGTAGTTTAAAGTATCTAGGACACGAAATCTCACAAACCGGTTTAAAACCGTTACCTTGTAAAGTTGACGCTATTCACGCTTTCCCTAAACCGGAATCGCAGAAACAATTGCGTCGATTCCTAGGATCTATAAATTTTTACCATAGATTCATTAAAAATTGTGCTCAAACTTTAGCCTCTCTA
Source organism: Trinorchestia longiramus (assembly GCA_006783055.1). Lineage (NCBI taxonomy): Eukaryota > Metazoa > Arthropoda > Malacostraca > Amphipoda > Talitridae > Trinorchestia > Trinorchestia longiramus. The sequence continues at coordinate 19,836 of VCRD01007381.1, forward strand.
TCAGGTTTAATAACACCTAAACGTAGAGGAAAATCTGCCCTAGTTGTGTGAACTGATGAAGCTTCAGCCGCTTTTGAGACTATCAAAGAACGCTTTTGTTTTATCCAGCCACCGGTGCTGAATTTAGCCTAGTGGTAGATGCATCAGATGTAGCTGTTGGTGCAGTTTTACAGCAGACAGTAGGTACCTTAACCTCTCCACTGTCATTTTTCTCAAAGAAACTTTCACCTACTGAACAACGTTATAGCACTTTTGGCCGCGAATTATTAGCCATTTATATATCTGTACGTCATTTTCGTTATGTTTTAGAACCTAGATATTTTGTAATTTATACTGACCATAAACCCCTGGTCTCAGCCATTAAAATGCCCTCTGACAGACATTCGCCTACAGAAGCACGACATTTGGCGTTCATAAGCCAGTTCACTACTGATCTCTGATATATTAAAGGCTCGGACAATACTGTAGCTGACTGTCTCTCTAGAATAAATGCCATCTCAGTCCTTCCAGCTGATGAACAGCTTACCTTAGTTAGATAAAATAGCTACCCAAAAAGATGACCCTGAACTGCAACAATTGCTCGTAAACCAAACTAATAACTTGCAGCTTTCTCTCTCAGGTGACGTGTATTGTGACGCATCAAATCCTAGACGTATTTATTTACCAGCTACCCTTCGTAGGACAGCAAGTGCTAAATATCATGCTTTATCTCATCCAGGCATAGATCGAACACTACGTTTGATCGCTGAACGATATGTCTGGCCATCAATGCGCAAGGACGTCAAGCCGTACGTGCAACACTGTCATGATTGTCAGGCTAGTAAAGTCACCAAACACAATCGTGCCGCCTTGCATGCATGCGCATTTTCAGGAAATAAATTCGATTCTGTTCACCTTGACCTAGTAGGCCCACTGCCTCAATCGAGAGGACATTCGTATTTACTTACTGTTATTGACCGTTTTTCACGTTGGATAGAAGTTGTCCCTATTCCTTATATTAAAAGTGAGACTGTAGCACGTGCCTTTGTTCATTCTTGGGTTTCCAGATTTGGAGTACTCTTAAACATTACGCATGATCGTGGCTCGCAATTTACTTCTAAACTATGGACTGGTATCTCTTCACTGTTAGGATGTTCTAATATAAGCACCACTGCCTTTCACCCTCAGTAAATGGCCTCATCGAACGCGTCTATCGGGACCTAAAGAATGCCTTAAAATGTTTAGATAGTCGCCAAGATTGGATCGATAGACTTCCAATCGTATTGTTAAGTTTACGTAGTCTCTATAAACAGGATCAACAGGCTACTGCTTCAGAGATGATGTACGGCAAAACACTACGCTTGCCCGGAGATATCGTTAACCCTAACCTTTCAAAACCTTTCTCTCTCGCAGATCAAACCTCTTACGCGGAGCGTCTCAAAGACTGCATGAGGCAGATACAACACGTTTCTCCTCGCACTACTAATACTTCTGACAGGTTGGACCCTGCACTCCAGAACTGCACGCATGTCTATGTGCATGTCAATGGTGTAAAGCCAGCCTTAACACGACCGTATGAAGGTCCATTCAGAGTCTTAAAGCGGACACCGAAATACTTCATTATCGAAAAATTCGGCAAGCATGACTCAGTATCAATCGATCGTCTAAAAACTGCTTATGTATCAGATGCTCAGGTACTTGTGTACCTTTCTCAAACAACTAATCCTTCCATGATTCGTTACCCCTCTACAGAACCGACTAAACAAACAAACAAAAACGTATATTTCCAATAAAGTTGGTACATAAGAAATGTAACATCATTGTTTTTTAAAAATGCCTTATCATAAAATCCTTAAGTGGTAGGTATTCTATGCATAGTATCATAGATGATAGAACAGCAGTACCTAC
>VCRD01007382.1:10470-21721 GCA_006783055.1 Trinorchestia longiramus
GTACAGTATCACACTGTACAGTATCACACTGTACACCATCAGTCAGTACAGCATCACACTGTACAGCATCACACTGTACAGCATCACACTGTACAGCATCACACTGTACAGCATCACACTGTACAGCATCACTCAGTACAGCATCACACTGTACAGCATCACACTGTACAGCATCACACTGTACAGCATCACTCAGTACAGCATCACACTGTACAGCATCACACTGTACAGCATCACTCAGTACAGCATCACACTGTACAGCATCACACTGTACAGCATCACACTGTACACCATCACTCAGTACAGCATCACTCAGTACAGCATCACTCAGTACAGCATCACACTGCACAGAAGAAAAGTATAAGTTTTATCAAAATATATGTTGATTAAATATTTTCTTATTCCGTGGAATTTCCACGGATCCTGCTTGTTGGTATTTTATTCTAAAAAAATACGAAAACATAGCACAATAATTAGTCAAGCAACATACTCAGTGCAAGTGATATTTAGGTATTCTAATTACTAAAGTCACTATTATTTATTTCATATTATTCAATCAGGAAAAAGAGGCCTAATGCAGGCTATATTTTATTGTCATTTGCTTGTAAATGATGTTCCCTTATATGTAATATATATATTACCTCATTTGTCCAGTTTCAATATAACTTCCAGATAAGACTTTATTCATTAGTCACCATATAACTTCAATATACAGGGTGTCTCAAAAAAATGTACTCACCCTTTAACCGTTGCTAACATGCTGTCTTCTTTGTGTTGCAGGTGTGAGGTTCGAACCTTTGCGAACATGATTCTTTAATCACATTTAATCATGTTCGCAAAGGTTCGAACCTCACACCTGCAACACAAAGAAGACAGCATGTTAGCAACGGTTAAAGGGTGAGTACATTTTTTTGAGACACCCTGTATATAACCTGTCATTCAGTCTCCATAGAAGTAAAAAAATTATTTTGAATGCGATTAACTCATTGCAATAATATCAACTTAAGAATGAGTTCTGTGTGTCAAATCAAGTTGGTCAGTCATATTGTGTACCACGAATCATGTTATAATTGTGTACCACGAGTCATGTTATAATTGTGTACCACGAGTCATGTTATTGTGTACCACGAATCATGTAGTTAATATGTACTGAGGCCTGTGCGTGATTGGTGACTGATGCATGGCACTTGGGTAGCAACGCAAGAATGAAATACTCGGCTCGTTCCTGTTACTTTATTCTATTCTATTTCATTACCAATGTTCATTATTTGTAACTTGCTCGCATATCAGCATGTTGTTGAGATATTCTTGAAGATGAACGCACTACATCCCAACATCCACGTAGGCTAACGCTGACCACACACACATGAACTCAAGTTCAGGTTATCTTGCAGAACAAGATTGCAAGCTTAATCTGTTTTGAGGTCTGTGAGTGGTTGGCAAGAAGACAACCAGCAATCAGACCTCAAGTGGAGCGAATGCTTTCCACCAATCACAAGGCAGCTTTTAGTTGCAGTGGCCCACTGTTTGTTATATGCATCTATTTTTATCTGCAGGGTCATAATCCAATTTTAGAGCCGCAAGCTATGATCAACTTGAGTTGCATGATTGCTAATAAAGTTGGGTTTTGCCTCATTGTCGCGGGAATATTCGATGTTAGCGGAAAAAATCTGCCTCAAGTTTCGTGTTTGGAGGTGAACTTAGAAGAGAAAAGGCAATAGAAACGAGCCACTGAATTCATTCTTGAGTTCATACCCAAGTCCCATGCCGTATAAAGTAAAGGCATCAATCATGCACATAAATCTTAATCCCGTAAGTCAATTCAGTCACGTACACGCACTTCACTCACGCACAGGCATTTCAGTCAAGTGCATCAATCTCAACCATACACTGGTCACAGGAGTTAGGGACATAGATTCAGTACTTTATAATACTGGGGGGTTCGTAATCAAATATTAGTCGAGACAATTTTTGAATCGAGAGACTTGAGTGAAAAGCAGCATTTTTCTGTGTCAAAGAAACATGGGAAAGTGTTGCGCGTTTGTTCGTTAAAAATCATAGGCTACTATCGTTTATCCCTATAATTGATTTGTATCATGAGTCTACTGTTCTCTGGTGAAAAATTCAGGTTATTATCGCTTATCAATATAATTAATATGCACTCATGTGCTTTTTGTTCTCTGGTGAAATATTAAATGGAAAAAATATTGGAACAATGAATAGTGAAAGCGAGGAACGTTTTGTGAATTATTTCCTAAAGAAATACCAGAAGGAACTAAAATTAATTTTCAAAACATGTGCGTTTTGAACGTTCAAGTGAGTTCACTTGCGAATTTTAAGCACCACAAATTTGCACGAAAAAACAAAACTGAACGAGAATAATTGAACGCATAAAATTAAAACATCAGAATAAAGCATTTCTAAACTGCAAGAAAATTTATGTCTGGTATCTGAAACTGATGAGTTCGGTAACAGTAATTCGTTAATTGTACATGAATGCATAATAATTAAGTATTTGCCTGCAGTTGAGTGTCATGTACACAACGCTCTACAGTTTTCATGATAAAGATGTTTGCTTGAACACGCAATATCAAATGAAATATTGCCTAATCGGTGTATTCGTAAGGTGAAAGCATTTCTTAAAATACATTTATTAACAGAATTAATTTAAATTTGGTGGTTTTCTGTCACTAGAATCAGTAGCGCCAGAGTGACAACACGCGAGTCTGTTGCTGGAGTAATACATAAACAAAATACTCTTCCTTTAATATTCTGAAAGCTGGAAATTCGGCATGGGACTTCGGTATTTACGGCATGGGACTTCGGTATTTACGGCATGGGACNCATACATACATACATACATACATACATACATACATACATACATACATACATACATACATACATACATACATATATATATATATATTTATTACCCACAAGCTTAATGCCCTTCTTCTCCTATCTCATGAAGTTACGAAAAGATGAAAATGCCTGACAACGTGTACTCATACGATTGCTTTTTCCTCTATAACATTGGTACAAATACCAATTTATTTAATTGAACCGTAATCTAACAGAGTTTACCAAGGGCCAAATGGTCCGTATTAAAGAGAACACCATCATGGCCACAGAATTTTTATTTACGCTAATCATCTTAACGGCCAAGTGTTACGTGAAAATGATAAATCATTACCAATGACTAGGAGTTCATCCCTATCATCGCACGTATCAGAGAGACTTGTGTGTCATGTGCAGGATGGGGCAACTTAACTTCCTTTTTTTCAAAACTAAGTGCTTTGAAAAAAGGAAGTTGTTTTACTGCATCCTCTATTGGTATGAGTATAAAACATTCTATGTCGCACTATCGCACGGCATGGGACTTCGGTATTGACGGCATGGGACTTCGGTATTTACGGCATGGGACTTCGGTATTTACGGCATGGGACTTCGGTATTTACGGCATGGGACTTCGGTATTTACGGCATGGGACTTCGGTATTTACGGCATGGGACTTCGGTATTGAACCAAGAATGGGCCAAACGGCTCGTTCCTATTGCCTTATTCTATTCTACTATCACCGGTTCTAACTGTCGGCTTCGTAGACTAGAATTTGTATAAGCAATTCATAAAACAGATATAATTTTGTTGGGTTTCGTTTCGTTTAGAAAAGTTTCATTGTCGTCTTAATGTGTTCAGATATTTCAAATTATGCCGACATGTAACTATGCGCCCGAGTCAATTTCAAAGCAAAGCTGGAACATTGTAAAGAAACTTTCGGTGGCAGAAAATTTGACAATTCTAAAACCAGCCGAAGACTGCTTAATGAAAAAACTAGAAAAAAATACATTAAAAGAAGATCTACAATACTTTCACAACTGATGGTGGAAGTAAGCAACTGTTATGAGACAGTACATTCTGGAGGCATAAGTGCTTTGGAGTGTAAATTCACTTCTAAGAAGTATTGGGTTGTCCGGAAAGTTCGTGCCAATTTTTAATAGTTCATCTTTCGACTTATTTAAGAACATATTTGAGTCTAGAGAATAGGATTTGACTACACTTCCATTTAGAGAACAGTTTAAACTATGTTTTAATGAAAGAAGGTTTACGATCCTATAACTTGTGTTAATTCTGTAACCCTTTAAAATGGAAGAAAAAGAGATTCATTTTCGGCACTTAATACTTTTCTTTTTTCATAAAGGGGAAAATGCCTCACAAGCAACCAAAGAAATATGCGCAGTTTACGGTAATGATTCTGTATCCGAAAGAACTGTACGGAAGTGGTTCACGAAGTTTCGAGTTTTAGATTGTAGCCTTATTGATAAAGAACGATCAAGCAGACCATCCACTACAGATGACGATCAAATCAAGTCTTTAATTGAGAATAACCCACATTCCACAACCTGAGAATTGGCAGAAAGCCTCAACCTATCAAAATCCGCCGTTCATAAGCACCTGGTCAAGCTTGGCTTCACAAATCGCTACGTTTTGGCGCCACATGAGTTGAGTGAGAGGAATCTTTTGAATCGCATTTCCATTTGTGATCTGCTTAATAAACGGAATGAAACTGTGCCTTTTTTACAGCAAATTGTGACCGGGGATGAGAATTGGATTATTTACCGAAATGTTTAGAGAAAGCGATCTTGGAGTAAGCGACATGAGCCACTCTCAGCCATCACAAAAGCGGTTCTTCACCCTAAAAAAGTTATGCTCTGTGTCTGGTGGGATTGAAAGGGAATTTTTGTACTATGAGCTTCTCTCAAGTAACCAGACAATTAATTCTAAAAAATACTGCTCAACTGGATGAGTCAAAAGGAGTAATTCAAGAAAAACGTCCAGAGTTGGCCAATAGGAAAGGTGTTGTGTTTCAACATGTTAATGCAAGACCGTACGCTTCTTTGCAAACCAGACAAAAATTGCTGCAATTCGGTTGGGATGTTACCTCATCCTCCATATTCACCAGATATTGCCCCTTCAGATTTCTACCTATTCAGGTCTTTACAGAATAGTCTTAATGGTAAAAATTTCAATTCTTTGGATGACATAAAACGATACCGTGATGAATTCTTTGCCATAAAAACACCTCAAATATGGGACGAAGGTATTTTCAAGTTAGAGGATAGATGGAGACGTATTGTGCAACAAAATTGTTCATATTTGGTTGATTAAAAATGTAATAAATATTTATTGACCTTTTTTTCCCTTAAAAATCGGCACGAACTTTCCGGACAGCCTTATAGTTCATATCTGAAAAAAGTTCTTGATATAGTCGTATCTCTTTTATCAACAATAGGTTCACGATAAACTTTCAGGATTCAAAGTTTAAAACATTAAAGTTTGAACGTTCAACAGTCTAAAGTAACAATTGATTTTGAAATACCTGTTCAATGAAAAAAAGAGCTTTCAAAAGATGTCACTTGGATATACGTTCAATGACAAAATTCGAACTTTCTACTCAATTTTCTGGTACTGGTGACCATATTTTGCCCTTAACTTTGTAAATGTAGCTGCTTTATAGGTTAATTAAATGGTAACTAAAGTTTTTTTATGAAAATTAAATGTTAACAACTGTTAACTCATATGACGAAAAATTCCTGCTTTGTTTCAGACTGGAAAATATTTGCACCATGTCACATGTTTTCGTTAGAATACGCAATAAATGGTCCTAGTTCCAAGCTATTAAAATGATCATCTTAATCTTGAATAAAACTGTTATCAACTGAAGCAGTTTTTTGCCGAATTACTGAAGACTTGAAAAACGGGCGTTAATTTTTATTGAATAAATATTTTCATTTCCTACAATATGAAACTGAAAATACTAACGAAATCAAACGAATTTTTTCATGAAATGAAGATACGCTCGGAATAAATTTATAATTGAGTAAAACAAGTGTATTAAGCGAAGATTTCTTATTTAGATTAGATTGTAGTTAGATTTGTTCGATTTTGATTCATTAGATTTAGAATTGGTATTTAAATTTTTGAGCGAAGATTAAATTTGTTATCAGGTGGAGATTTCCATGAAAATGAGATTAGTCATTAATAAAAATGCGCAGTATGAGCTTATCTTTACGTGTTAATTAAAGTCTTAGCTCTGATGTCACCTCTCGCCATACCCTGTCACTGCAATACTACCACCTCACTGGAAGTGAGGAACCATTTAAGAGCTCTTTATATAGACCTCAGTACAGCACATGCGGCAACCGAAGGATCCTTATCGTGAGATGTTCACCTTATCTGTGTGTTGAACGCTTGCAGTGGGTCTGTTTAAGATAAATGAAGTATGTTACTCCCACTGCAACTGTGTGACTTGAAAACAGTATACATATTGTACGTATTATATAAAATCGGCCGATCTACTGTAGAAATTTTTATTTCTATTTTTAGAGCTGAAAACTTGTATATGGCACAACACAAATGAATTTAGTTGCGCAATGCATGGTAAAAAACTTTTTCTTTATGTGAATTCAAAATGCTAACCTTGAAAATATACTAAATACTAACTTAACGAATGGCTGAATATTATGGTGATGGTAATCATGTACATAGAAAGAAAGTGAGCAGGCAATACTAAAAACCCTCTTTATCCAAAACTTTAAATATCATAGGCGATTTCAAGCATTGTTACCAATTCAATTCTGAAAATTGCTAATTTGCTCAGTATATAAAACTGCATTTAATGATATCTTTTAAGGTCGTTAGGATTTGAATAAACCGAAACTTTTTAACTTCCTACAATCCTGTTGGTTTACTTTTCACTTTCATGGGTCTGATCAGAATTTGAAATCAGACACATTAACAAATGGGGTGTACATACATAGTCGGCGTTGAACATACATTGTCTGCAGCTTCAGCTTCATTGAAAGTAAAGTCTTAATTGAACCAAGTGGTCCTATATAATTTTTAATGGAGAGCATTCAAATACTGATACAGCTTTATTTGAACCACGACGTGTTGCATCGAAAAATGTACTTGACCAATATTTCTTGCATACAAGTCAAAAGGGTTAACAGAAGTAATCTTGTTTTTCTGGAGTACAAAGTGCAGTTTGGTTCACATTAGGCTACACTGCTCAGGCCATGAATATTGGTACTGACGTTGATACTTGCACACATCATTTGAATTCCAAATAAAGATTAACAGGTTGCAAGTATAGACGAACAGGTTTCAAGTATAGATGAACAGGTTTCAATTTAAGGTGAACAGGTTTCAATTAAAGAAGAACAGGGTTGAAGTAAACATGAACAGGTTTCAAGTGAAGATGAACAGGTTTCAAGTGAAGGTGAACAGGTTTCAAGTAAAGATGAACAGGTTTCAAGTAGAGATGAACAGGTTTCAAGTAAAGATGAACAGGCTTCAAGTAAAGATGAACAGGCTTCGAGAATTGGGTTGCAGAAGCAGATCAATTTTCAGTTGCCAGCGATATTAACCTAGTGTACAATTGGTAAGCCTATACTATAATCTTAGTGTAATATATGTATGATACAATGAACGACGATGAATTATTGGAAAACCCTAAGGCATTGCAGCATACGAAATTTCAACAAAATACTGTATTTTCGTTGTCATGAATTCATACATGACGAAAAAATTGCACTAGTCGATGACTCTGCACTATTAATTGAAGGGTTTTAGTTTCATTGATTTTCTTTCAAAGGTTTAGTTTATGGTAAAATTATGATGAGAAGCACTGTTGCCAGCTTCTTGTTTTTGCATTTATGAATCATTCCATGGGATCAGAGTAAACAGTTCCAGTGAACGAGTACTGGGCTTCTTAACGTAACTACTATTAATTTTCATCGCACTTTTATCAATGATATTTTTCCCAGCTAAAAACTTGGAGTTATATAACTCATGTGAACACGATGCCATGCAAGGCAATGCGTCTCTGAATGATTATTTTATCTACTGTGAAGTGCTATCGATAAGACCCTAATTCACTAATCAATAGAATCCTTATTTACCCATCAAGAATCAGGCGTCTTAAAAATACAAGGCAAATTAGTCATTGAGCCTGCATGGCCGGCGGAAGCTACCTTATGAGGCTTGTTCATCTCATTCCCACTTTTTTTTAACACTGACAGCAGGAAAATTAGGACACGCATTCTCAGTTGGGGTGAAAGTATTCCTGTAAAATTTTATTTCTCGTTTAGTTTTATACACGTCCATACGGAATTTTAAAACTGTGAATACAATTCCATTTTAGGTAAGAATTTTTTTGCTTATGAAAATGAAGGCATGTGACTGGAAAATTTTCATTAGTTCTGTTGCGGCGTAAAAACGAGGATCTCGAATCAGTCATCCTTGGGGCTTTACTCAGAATGGTATTAGGATACAGTGGTTCATTTTAGAGGTCAAACATTTTTAGATTTTTAAATTGTTTGATGAGGATTAACATCTGATAGAAAAATAATTCAAATAAGTAATATTTTAAATTAATACGTTCAGCAAGCTTGAAAAAATGATACGACTTTCCTTGTAACATACGGCATTAGAATCCACTCGAATCGGTTTAGTCTAACGAAAAATAAATTAAAGAATTTCACATCAAATTAACACGATGACTCCGATTGCCTGATTGGTGTAAAACTTCACTTTGTACGCATAGTCACTAGAAGAATCTGAAAAAGTTATCGAACCTAACCTAAGTGGTACGTATGTGTACCATTGAGGTTAGGTTCTGTAATTTTTTCAGATCCTTCCAGTGACTTTGCGTACAAAGTGAAGTTTTACACCAATCAGGCAATCGGAGACAACGTGTTAAGGAACGAATGAACTTTGCATCGCTAGTAGGTATCACAATTTGTTTCAAAAGGCTAGGCTTGGGTCAGAACGCTGACCGCGCCATAAAACATGGCAACAGGAACGAGTCAAGATGTAGTCCACTCATGTGTTGCTACCCAAATCCCCGGCACAGTCAAAACAAAGCCAAATTTAAAAGCAACTTTAAAAATCCTAATGAAATAATTGAGAATTAGGATCCCTGTTCTCTGCTCCCAGTACATAAAATTGCAGGTCAGAAATACAACGCAATACTTATTTAAGTACGAGATGTTGTTTCTACGTAACCTAATTGACATCCCGTGCATTTCTTGATTCAAGACTTAACAAAACAAAAAATGCTTTTGGCTAAGGATTTTCTCCCTACAAGAAACGTCATAGCCCCAACAAGGACTAATAGGTATGGTCTATAAGAAAAACTAAGATTTTAACTATACTGCACATTTATGAAAATAGTAAGCATTAAACGTCGCGTTCAGTCTCACAAGCACCATTTGGTCGTCATTTCCTGCATAGTTATTTGTCAGTAATGCTACATCATAGCTGACTATCATTAATCTTGTATAGATAAGCGTAAGCTATTTTATTTTAATGGAAACAAAAATAACCATCCGAAAATATATAATACAGAGCAAACAGGACTAATCTTAACAAAAAGAATATAATTTTTACAATTGCATTTTAATTAACGTAGTCCTTAGCCACGGTATTGGAACATTTTTGATTAAGGTGTTTTCGAAGAGATGATCAGCACTTAAAAAAAGCCATTCGTTCAGTTCTTACCTCACTCGTAGTGTTCTAAGAAACTAAGCCTACTTAATACCGAAATTAAATTATTAGTTTTCACGTTAAAAGTTCAAATCTCACAACAGAGTTAAATAGAACTTGGCGATAATTATTGGCAAGTATACCATCCTCAGGTATATTGAATTTACTCAGCAGATGAGTAAATTCACTAAATCACGAAAATGGCGAGGAAGCTTACCCTTCTGATAGCCTAAAAATTTAAAGGACAGTCTCTTGCCGTGTCAATCGAAAAAAACTGAGCACTATATTAACCAATTATGACTGGCATTCGTAAAAGGAAGAAATCTATCCTTTGAGAAAGAGAAAATTATATTCACACAAAAAAAGTTATACTATACATGGTTCTATGGTTAACACTGGCTTTGTTTAACACGTTGACTCCGAAGTGGTACGTATGTGGACCACTTAGGTTAGGTTCTGTAATTTTTTCAGATCCTTCTAGTGACTATGCGTACAAAGTGAAGATTTACACCGGCCAGGTAATCGGAGGCAACGTGTTAACTTGAAAGACACCATCTGGAAGTAAGGTAAAACCGAAATTTTTCGAAATCATGCACGACGTACACTTTGTATATATTTTGGAAATTCAGAAAGGAAAACTTTCTCAAATTGAACTCGTATCGATAAAGGGAAGAAATATAGGAGACTATGAGAAACATAGTGCACTCAAATTTTACGAGAACGACCAAAGTTGCAAACGGAGAATCATTTTTAATCTCACCTCTACGATGATCACAGGCACATGAAGCAAACGCTTGACTGTAAAGTATGAATAGTTGATGACGCACATACTCAGCGCTTTTAGCTGATGACGCACATACTCAGCGCTTTTAGTTGATGACGCACATACTCAGCGCTTTTAGTTGATGACGCACATACTCAGCGCTTTTAGTTGATGACGCACATACTCAGCGCTTTTAGTTGATGACGCACATACTCAGCGCTTTTTATTCATTTGAAACCAATTACAAGGTTGGGAGTCTCCCCCTTCTCCTGCAACCAGCCGTGCTGTAGAAAAACAGGTCTTCTTCTTCTTCTATTTCGTGTTTATTTGGGACGGAAAAACAGGTCGCAGAGCGGGCTGGACCTAAAAGCCGGAGGCCTTAACTCTCAAAAGAGTTCACTCCATGGCCGAAAATTTTTGCATTTGTTTTGGAACTGTCCACTAGTGCTTTTTAATTGACGTTACCTACATGATCATAATAATCGCGCATAAAAACTAGAGAATGACTCATAATGTTTACCTTACCAGAATGAGATAAATAACGCCTAACCACCAGAAATGTCTAATACAGTTTTTCATTTTCTGACTTTTTTCAACATTCATTGAACAGTAATTATATTTACCAGTATATCAGCATAAATTTATTCTTATACATAGTATTTAAAGCGTTCCCATAGACTTCGAAAATAATATCAAGTATCTTTCGAAGCAGTTGTTTCAAACTTGGCTTTAATTTGATGGGAGTTATCCAGTTAGAATTTCTTAGGGCTATCTGGGATTTCTATTTATTTCAGTATAATCACTGGAATTTTTCTACATAAGAGAACAATATCTTTAGTTCGACGATAAATTTAGTTTCATAAAAGACTTCGTAGATCTTACGAACTGTGTAGGAATTTGGCGGTTCGACGCGCCTAATGTTTTGTTTTAATGTTTAGC
>VCRD01007383.1:5267-15695 GCA_006783055.1 Trinorchestia longiramus
ATTCCTTGAGATCATCCTTCAATTCTTCACGAGTAGTTTGAGGCCTCTGTACTGCTGCTCAGACCAATTTTAGAGCAGCACGGTCATTAATCTTCCGTGGACAGACAGTTGGAGACTGGCTGAGAGTCGTATTCTGACATTTCCACTGACGTATTATGGCTCCAACCGAGGCTATAGAAATACACAGTTGTGCACTTATCTTCCGATATCACAAACCTTCATTATGGAGCTCCACAATACGTTCGCGAAGATCTTGGCTGATATCCTTATTCTGACCCGTGCTTACGACGTTTCAGAACGAGACCTGCTGTACCAATGACACGTTATTGGAGATGAATGCTAACGAAAGTTCGGTTGCCAAATAGCAGAATGAATTAAACATTTTGGAATAATACTACAATCATTTTCATGTATAACATCGAGAAAAAAGTCGGGTATTGTAAACTTTTGTTCACGTATATATTATACATGTATCGAAATTTTCACTTTCGATAGGAGTAATGTAGCTTTCGAATTACTGTAATCATACAGGGAACAAAGAATAAGTAGAGAAAGAACCTATATAGGGAGAGTCGGGTGACAATTGAAGGGGGGCATTACTATTAAAGAGGCATTAGTATTGGGATCATTGGATTTTTAAAGGGTCTCAGCGCCGTCGCGTTCTGAAGTTCCATCCGGTCCCAAACCACCCAATTGTCTGTATTGCACTTGTTTAGACTACAAATTTCGCTGCAGTTTGAAGCGGAGTCGTCGGGTGGCGTACTGTGGTGGAAGTTGTTCCTGCTCCATCGTCGATAGACGTGAAGTTCTACTTCTTCCTTGCTTCCCCCTGCCTATATTTTGTTTCTGAATAGAATTTCTTTCATTTTGTTTTGTTGTGCAATCTAGCACCAATTGTCTGATGCGTACTCCATATTTTAACTGGTCTATCTAGACCTCTAAACAAATAACTTAAAATTAGACAGTTGTCTAACTTTAAAATTAAAAATTACTTAAATTCGAGCGAATTCGTCTAATAATGAGGGTCTGAAAAGACTCTCAACTCTGAATTCTACTGTGTAAATTAAAATTTCCTCTTCCTCTTCCTTCCTAAACTTAAAACTACTACTATTCTTTACTACTTAATGTGGAGTACGCTTCTTNTGAAACTGAGTTATTAAAACTCAAGTATCTTTTATAGAATTCCATGTTCACTGAAGCAACTTTTGCTCAGTTTCTAATTTCAAAAAATAGCCTTTTTAATGAGGATTAGATTCCTTGTTCATTTAAAGGGGATTACTCTTTTATCTTTTTATAAGGTTCTATTCCAGCTCTCTTGAATAATTCTAGATTAAACTGCCTTACTACTGCATTTCAAATTTGATTAGCCGTGTCATTGCTTAGGTTTGCTACGGGTAATGCTTGTGTTGTTTATTTCTTTGAAGATGTGAAAATTAAGCTCGACCTTCTCTTCCAGACACCTGGCGGTCCTGCTCTCAGCATTCTTGTTCTTCACCACTTTCAATTCACAGCTTCTTCATATTCTTCAATTCTCAGCCTTTACAACAATTCACTACTTTCAATCTCTTTCACTCTCTTTCACTCTCTTTCACTCTTTTTGATCATATTCTTGATCATATTCTTGATCATATTCTTGATCACACTCCTGATCACACTCCTGATCACACTCCTGGTCACACTCCTGGTCACACTCCTGGTCACACTCCTGATCACATTCCTGATCACATTCCAGATCATATTCTTGATCCTATTTACGATCATATTCTCTATCATTACCTCTACTTTCAATCTCTTTCACTCGTGGACTTCGGATGTCTTTTGTCCACCAGCTGCCCGACGGATCTATAAATAAACAAAAGCTGAGTACCCGTCTTGTCATTGAATTCCCCAACTAGAGGTGCACCAGTCGACTCCCTTAACATTACCTTCTGATACTAGTTAATAACACTGGCAACCACCAAGCCAGGCAACAAGCCATCATCCCAAAATTAACACACACTATTCACATTAGGCACTGTCACTTACGGTGTTATATCTTAAAAGCTACGTTCACGTTCACGCCGGTTTGGGCTCTGGGAGTCATCTCAGGGGTGAACTTTTTTTATAAAGAACCATAGCGACAGTTCTTTCGTACTAAGAATGGTTTTACAAATTACAGCGAATTTTTAATATTTAAAAATTTACAAGAATCTCACTTAAAGTTACAAAAACCTAATTACAAAAATACAGGAAATTTATTGTAAAAAGTACGATTTAATTTGTACGCAATTAATTAATACGCATAACTTGAACATGGAGCATGAGCAGCGATGTGATGCTACAACAAGGACCGGCGGGAAAATCTCGACACCGATCTCAACACCGAACTTGACCCGAACTTAAAAATCTTGAGATCTCCAGAAAAAATCTTGAAACGAACAGTTTCGTTAATTATTTACGTTCTATGCATCGTAGGACTTTCATTTTGGTCTCAAATTAAAGCTAATAACATCCTCTCACTGAATAATTATAAATTAACGCCCCTTGCTTAACCACCCGCACTAAGGGGGACGCCGTTCCTTGACACCCGTTTTCGAGTCCACTAACGATATTTGTACCTTCCAGTTAACGTAATTATTTCTCATCTCTTCATTCCACAAACTTCATTTACATATCAAATCAAAGCTAATTATCTAGACATGTGCCCTGAATAATTTAAAACCTCCTACAACCAATTTTTATTGGCATGGGGCACGCTAATAATCGACACTCGTTTTGAACACCACTAACGATATTTAAACCTTCCGGTTAACGTAATTATTTTTCATCTATTCATCCCACAAACTTCATTTATATATCAAATCAAAGCTAATTATCTAGACATGTGCCCTGAATAAATTAAAACCTCCTAAAATTAACGTTTATTAGCATGGGGCACGTAAACCCTCGACACTCATTTCGGACTCCCCTAACGATATTTATACCTTCCGGTTAACGTAATTATTTCTGATCTATTCATCCCACAAACTTCATTTACATATCAAATCAAAGCTNAGAGGTGCACCAGTCGACTCCCTTAACATTACCTTCTGATACTAGTTAATAACACTGGCAACCACCAAGCCAGGCAACAAGCCATAATTCAAAATTAACAGGTTCATATAGTAACTAAAAATTATGAGCACAATTGTTGAACAGACAATAAGGAGTCTCGTGAAAAATGTTGCTCCAGTAAGCAAGGCCAAAATCTTTAACCACAAGGACAATTTCCATTTCCTGCAATATTGCTAAGATACAGGCACAATATAGCAACATAACATGAACAAAGGTTTCTGTATAAAATAATTAGAACACCCTACTTAGAGCATGAATAAAATACATCCTAAACATTGTACAAAAATATAATGGACATCCTAAGACATGGCAAAAAAAATGAAGGAAACAAACTAAGGATAACATTCAGCGGATCATTTAGTAAACCATAATATTATGGTTAATCCCTGATACTTAAGATTTTGATAAATATGACCTGAGATGAAAATATTTGCAATAAAAAAAATACAATAGTATTGAGAGGGAATGATATAGTTATAAGCTGAATACATGTTTATAAAAAGCTCTACTTCTAAGTATAGAATGCAATGTAAAAGCAAGTTGTGATTTAAGACAATTTTCAGTCTATGGTTAAATATAGTAATCCAATTTATGGTCTAGCTACACCATTTTCAGCTGATCCCACTTCTATTCAGGAAGTGTGCATTGGATTTGCAGAACAAAGAAAAACAGGTTATAAAAGTTCACTGTGTCAATTGAACAGTAAAAGGAAGTTTTTCCAGTAAAAATTTGGAGTAATGCAGAGAGAGCTTGTACAGCAAAATTAAGAAACATATGACTAATGATGAGCAATAGAAAATCTCAACATAACAGGTGAATTTTTAAACAGAAAGTAAGGTAGATTTGAAGATTAGATAAGAAATACTCAGTACTAGTTAAGACCACAGGTTGTTCTATTAAATCTCAAAATACAAGTCCTAAAACTTGGTAATTTCAGGGATGTACCATAGGTCGTCTCCACATTCGCACATTATACAAAAATTAACACAAATGATATGAAAAATCCTGCACCTAATATTTCTAGAAAAATACAATGAGGTTAAGAAATATCTAAGTCCTAAACACAATTAATTCTAGACTTACTGTAAAAAAGAACACACTATGTATTCACTACAAGGCACTGTCGCGAATTTTGCACGCATTTGTAAATTTAAGGAATGAATTTGGCGTCACAAGGTCCCGTTCGTCATCCTCAGCCTGGCACTGCATCAACGGTCCAGAATTTACAGCTTCCTGCATACGAGACAGAAGCGTTAAGAATGCAAATTATTCTATTTTCCCTTTAGCAATTACTTTATTAGCTGGCGACAAACAATTCAACGAAGAGTCTGGCCACTTCCCAGAAGTTTGCAAGAATTCTGGGCTCTGTAACCAAAAGGTAAATTTCTCATTAAACTTCATAGTTACTCCTCTAGTCACCATGTAAGAATTATCCTCTGACTGTACGTATCCAAAGGAACATTTAAGGTTGAAATCTCTCAAGTAACTGTACATACTGAGCAACGTTATTTGCACGGTTGCGTGTGACTACCATTTTGGTTTTCACAGCTCAGTTTAATATCCACGTGAGAACTATCTGATAGTCAATTGAAAAAGTCACCTCCATGACCGAGACTCTTAAACCTGCCTAATAGCAGGTACAAATTTTTTACAGCTAGAAAGACCGCCAACCACCGAAAAGCCGGCAGACCTATTTTAGAGGCGCAATATTAAATTTACTAAATAACAAGCACGGTCTGGGACAAGACTGATGCAACATAAGTACAGAAACTATAATTTATTTTAGCCGCACCTGTAAACACGAAAAGTTTTAGATTTTCATTAGAAGCATAACACAGACGAGGATATTTCAATTTAGAAACTTTACTCAAATCTGCTACCAAAGCTTGCCAGGCATCTGTTGACTCCGTAGGCAAACGCCTTTTAAGAGAAACATCCATTATGAATTAAATATGAATCAGGAGACGGAAACCGCGACCGGGCTGAAAAATACAATTACAAGTGCTTGGGAAGGAGACCAATTCAGCAGTGAAATCTATCGGGTCGGTTTTCACAGATACATATTTAATATATGTTCAGGGTATCCTTTAGTACTTAAAATCCTCAGGTCTCTGCTTGAGGATTTTAAGAATGGTATCTTTTAGTACTTAAAATCCTCAGGTCTCTGCCTGAGGATTTTAAGAAAGTATCTTTTAGTACTTAAAATGTCGCGAATTTTGCACGCCACAAAGTTCACGACACTTCATGGGTCAAAAGTGAAGGTTATTTAATATTATTTATTTACTTTAAGTCTAGGAGCAATTTAGTATTTTTACATTTGAGTAATTTAATTATCTAATTTTGATGACTTGACCGTCAACAAAAAAGAAATAGGGTTTCAAGCCGTTCCTCCAATAAACCTGGCGTCTCTTCAAGAATAATAAGGTGAAGTTTAATTGAGGTCACAGAGAGCCAAAACATAAATATACAACTGGAGAGAACGGTTAGTCTCAGCACCCCCACGCTCGAGTCCGTCGGTCCTTGGGGTCTAGAGCTGAAATGTCAGCTCTCACCAGCCGAACCGCGCTCAATCTTAATCTTAAGTAGCGTCTGCAGAACACCGTGGCAAAGGGCACCGATGATCCGTGCTCCCAGGCTGCTGACGCACGACCTTGGGCTCCCACTTCTTCCTGCCGCTAAATAATAGATTCTTATGAGATTTACAGAATGCCGGGTAAATGTTGATATTANTAAGTGTCTGTGAGTGGCAGGCTCGACAGTAAGTGTCTGTGAGTGGCAGGCTCGACAGTAAGTGTCTGTGAGTGGCAGGCTCGACAGTAAGTGTCTGTGAGTGGCAGGCTCGACAGTAAGTGTCTGTGAGTGGCAGGTTCAACAGGCTTGATGGGGGAATACAAAGCAGGAAATATTTCAGCACCAGAATTCAAAACGCAGTCTGAGAAGCATTCACACACAAGGGAACTATGGAGAGTGCAGAGTCAACCACACGGATTTCCCTGTAGCAATAATTTTAGCATAACTTTAGTTACTGAGCCATGAAAGTGGAAGTGCACGTATCAAAACAATGCATGTGTAACATCTACCTTAATATAAGTTTATTAAATAAATATCGTGAAGCCCAAGACTGACTGGGAACACTGCAGAAAATGGCAACTTCTGGGCTTAACCCTAGCAATAACTGAGAAGTTTCACCACTTGGCTATACGTATAGGGTGTCCGTAAAGTCTCTTTACCATTTCTTGGTAAAGAGACTTGGTAAATGGTAAAGAGACTTTATGGACACCCTGCACGTATAGTCAAGTGGTGAAACTTCTCAGTTATTGCTAGGGTTAAGCTCAGAAGTTGCCATTTTCTGCAGTGTTCCCAGTCAGTCTTGGGCTTCGCGACATTTATTTAATAAACGTTAAACCCCCTGAATTGCAACTCTCCCTCCAGCTTACGCTGGCAGAGCGACGTATGCAAAAGAACTGTCTTCGAGTAGAATCCGAGTGCAAAAGAACCGTCTCCGAGTAAAATCCGAGTGCAAAAGAACTGTCTTCAAGTAGAATCCGAGTGCAAAATAACTGTCTTCGAGTAGAATCCGAGTGGAAAAGAACTGTCAACAAACTTGAGAAAGACAAGAGCGCTTGCACAGCAGCCAGAAAAAGACAACGGGGAGTACTAATGGGTTATCCAATAAAGTATTCTGATAATTTTGTACTTTGCATTTATGATACATAGTAACACGTTTTTACACTCAGCTTGACCCTCAAGAAGTCACGGTAGCTTCATTAGAAAAAGCAATGGAAAGTTTTCAAAATATTCAAAGCAAAAATCAACACAGAACTTCCATTGACCACACGAACACTTATGAGAGAATTTGGAGAAATTAAAGTTCTGACAAGCTCATAGTAAAATGTCCCATTAATTCTACAAATGTTCGGTGCAGGAATTGTTCAATTCTCTAACCATTTTTTTCATGACGTACAGCTTTCGTTAGGGCCACCCGAGATATAAATGAGCTTCGCCGTCCCTTTACTCGTCTCAAATCGACGGTTTCGTTGCATTCATGAGAGCTCCAAATGTCCGACTCCAAAACCCGTGAATTTCCAGTCCCATCTGCTTGTACACAGGCGACGCATTTATTTCAACGTTTGTCGTTACTCCTGTGAAGTTCCATATTAATTTTTACTTGATTTTCATTGTGTTGAGGTGAGTGCAGTCAACAACTAGTGTCTAGATTGCATTTGAAGATACAGGACCAAGGATGGATGTAAAACAATATAAAGTATAAGAATAAGTATAAAAATTGGCGTGAAATATATATAAAAAATAACTAAAATATTATTAAGTTTAATAATATTTTATACAAGAAATAATCACGATATTTTAACAGCACTGCGGCTCCAATGAAAAAATAAAAAATCCTAATTGAATAACTCATCCTGATTTTATCAAAAAGTATTGCTTGTGTTAAGATATTCTGTTATTTATTTTTTTTAAATGACTTTTGTGTAAAAGAATTTCTCCACAGAACACAAAATTCTCGTTCTCTCAAAATCAAAATGGCCGACCTTGCTTAACACCCTTTAACAGATAACGCACTCTTGTTGTGCTAACAGGCTTGCATGCATTCAGCATGAAAGCCGAGCTTAATTAATTCTATCAATTCTATTTTGCTTAAATTACGCTTCTCTATTATTAACGTTTGGAAGACCCATAATGAATCATTAGCAATTAGTCCGGTGATTGATCTATTTATATTTTGTGGAGTAGATGAAACGAAGGTCTGTCTATGCTTGGGGCGTACATTCATCACAAAGCACTTCGCTCTACACGACTTGTGCTAGTGCAGCTAGTGCAGCTAGTGCACCTAGTGCACCTAGTGCACCTAGTGCACCTAGTGCAGCTAGTGTTTGCTCTGTTTTTCAAGTAGTGCAATTTAAGAAATGGTGTATGAAGTCTGAGGAGTAACCAGCTGATTGTGAAATATCTAACTGATCTAATGTGTGCACACTTCAGTTTAATACACACTTCATAGCATGTGATAGGAATCTGGCTCTTGTATAAGACTAATCATACTTTAAAATTATACCTTTTACCTTGACAGTGATTTCCAACAAGAGGCCTCGTCTATGAATTTCTTCATTTTTTCCCAAGAAGATCACATGAAATGATGCGCGTTTATTACTTGCAGTGAAATTTCAAGCCATAGTGGGTGAAAAGTTCCTTCAAAAGACCGCTACAAAATTCACGGCTTCATTGAAGAAAACTTGGTAATGCTACTACTCGCATTATGTATAATATTATTTATTACTCTCTGTTACTATTCACATTATATAACATTTCTGAAGCATCAAAGAGTACAAGAATAAATTACTTTGAAATGCTAGCGGATTTCGACATAATAGTGTTGTGTCAGATGAGTTCATTCCTTCCTATTATCATCGAGAATTACAATTATTCTTAAAATTATTAAAATTATTCCGACTTGAATTGAATACCCCATCCTGCAAGTCAAACGCTTCTGGGCAGCTCAGTTGCTCCTCAACTTTGAAGTTGGACCTTAAAAAACTTTATTTTCACTCAAGTTTCTTTAAAACTCATTTTACAGGCTGTAGCTTGGACGGCGGTGAGACCAAAATTGCCTTGTCATGGCGGTTTCCTTACAAAGAAACATCACGTGCTGCTTTTCTTCGTTTATTTCACGCAAAATTAGTAGTCAAGGCAAAGGAGTTTAAGTTTTAAAATGGAGATGACCTAAATAATGTGTTATTTTTCTTATCCATATATTGCATAAGAAGCCAGCAGCCCTGACGGCATGATCATACCTACGACGTTGAGAACACAAAAATAGCGTCGCATTTTCCTGCTATGCTTCATGTGATATTAGCAGTCAAAACAATGAACTTATAACATAAAGGACTTTTGTACGTAGTCTTATTTTCTTGCTGTGTTTCACATGACACTAGCAATGAAAAAAGTAGGGTGAAGTCTATAACATGACGTACACCTAAATAAATCACTAGCATTCCAACAAAAAAAATCCATAATAATTGTTTCAAAAATATAAATTAAGTGAGCCATTTAGCCCATAGTATGCATATGGGAAGAGTCAACACCAGCAAAAAGAATGAAGCAGTACTCACATGGATCATCATGAGCTCCGAGAGTGGCGTGCGTCTCCGCTCGCGATGCAGGGAGACCTGGGTTCCATTCCTATAGCTGCCTTGACCAATTTCTGCCTGATCATCGGTGGAGGAGACACAAGTTCAGCATGCTGTGACACTGGGTGCCTGGAGTCAGACTAGACTTTAATCAAGTTCACCCTACGAGCTTTCACTTCGAGTTACAGCACAGAGGACGGGAAAAGTCGCTTGGAATATCATCACTATTCCTAGTATGTTAGCTTTAAGAATTGAAAATTCAAAGTATCTGTGCTGTATTGATTGAAAATAAAGTTCCTTCCTTTGTTTTACTCTCGTCGAATCGGCGGTCACGTCTTCCCATAGGTCACCACATTTGTTTACCTGCGTACGTTTGCATGACACTGCCACATTCAGTGTTAAACACTGCCACGTTCAGTGTTAAACACTCACATTCAGGGTTAAACACTGCCACATT
This sequence comes from Trinorchestia longiramus, assembly GCA_006783055.1. Taxonomy (NCBI): domain Eukaryota; kingdom Metazoa; phylum Arthropoda; class Malacostraca; order Amphipoda; family Talitridae; genus Trinorchestia; species Trinorchestia longiramus. Next base: position 14,961 of record VCRD01007383.1, read on the forward strand.
CAGTGTTAAACACTGCCACGTTCAGTTTTAAACACTGTCACGTTCAATGTTAAACACTGTCACATTCAGTGTTAAACACTGCCACGTTCAGTGTTAAACACTCACATTCAGGGTTAAACACTGCCACATTCAGTGTTAAACACTGCCACGTTCAGTTTTAAACACTGTCACGTTCAATGTTAAACACTGCCACATTCAGTGTTAAACACTGCCACGTTCAGTGTTAACACGTTGACTCCGAAGTGGTACGTATGTGTACCACTGAGGTTAGGTTCTGTAATTTTTTCAGATCCTTCTAGTGACTATGCGTACAAAGTGAAGTTTTACACCAGTCAGGCTGTAGCATCACATCGCTGCTCATGCTCCATTTTCAAGTTATGCGTTTTAATCAATCGCGTACAAATTAAATCGTACTTTTTACAATAAATTTCCTGTATTTTTGTAATTAGGTTTTTGTAACTTTAAGTGAGATTCTTGTAAATTTTTAAATATTAAAAATTCGCTGTAAATTGTAAAACCATTCTTAGTACGAAAGAACTGTCGCTATGGTTCTTTTTATAAAAAAAGTTCACCCCTGAGAAGCACTTGCAGAGCCCAAACCGGCGTGAACGTGAACTTAGCTCTTAAGACATAACACCACACCTGGCGGTCCTGCTCTCAGCCTTTACAGCTTTACAACCTTTACAACCTTTACAATCTTTACAACCTTTACAACCTTTACAACCTTTACAACCT
>VCRD01007386.1:9074-21701 GCA_006783055.1 Trinorchestia longiramus
GGGGGGGTGCCAGAAATGATGCCAAAAGCCGCCGCTTCTTACAGTGTCACAGCCAGCAGGTGTACAGATGTACAGGTGTACAGGTGTACAGCGTTACAATGTACGCTGGTCAGGTGAACAGCTGCGCGAGTGTGTAGCTGTGCGCAGGTGTACTCGTACAATTGTGTGTGTGTGGTGGTCAGGTGTGAGCCTGGCAGCTACCACAGCGTACAGTCCGAGCATACAACACGTATACAATGTACGTCACTGTGCTGTACGTCTACGCACAAACGTACAGGTACTGTCACAGACGTACAGGTACTGTCACAGACGTACAGGTACTGTCACAGACGTACAGGTACTGTCACAGACGTACAGGTACTGTCACAGACGTACAGGTACTGTCACAAACGTACAGGTACTGTCACAAACGTACAGGTACTGTCACAAACGTACAGGTACTTCATAAACGTACAGGTACTTCACAAACGTACAGGTACTTCATAAACGTACAGGTACTGTCTCAAATGTATAAGTACTGTCACAAACATACAGGTACTTCATAAACGTACAGGTACTGTCTCAAATGTATAAGTACTGTCACAAACGTACAGGTATTGTTACAAACGCATAAGTACTGTCACAAACGTACAAGCACTGTCACAAGCGTATAAGCCGCGTCACAAACGTACAGGTATGGTAGAAGATGGTACACTACTTCACTTACAGTATAAGAGACTTCGTACACACACAATTTTGCTCACAGCAACGCACTATAAAGATTAAGCACCAAAATTTTGAAGATTTCTAAACAAAACCATGTCACTGTCACCGAAAACGAACACTTTCATAAAAAATTAACGATGAGTTCTTTCTTAAAAGTTCTTACACTGTTTTCAAAATATTATTTTTTCATTTAAAGATGATCTTTAGACTGAATTGCACTTATCCTTGACAGTAGGAAAATTTTTGTTATTCAACACAGCTTTTTCAACAGCAATGAAACCAGAGGCACATTTCTCAAAACTTTCCCTGACAATTTCTGAAGGAACTTCAGACTTCAGACTGTGGGCTTCAAGGCTTCAGGTTTTAAACTTCAGACTGTGGGCTTCAAGGCTTCAGATTTTAAACTTCAGACTGTAGGCTTCAAGGCTTCAGATTTTAAACTTCAGACTGTAGGCTTCAAGGCTTCAGACTTCAGGCCCTCATACTTCAGGCTTCAGATTTTAAAATTCAGACTTGAGACTTGAACAGCTCCGATGCTGCAGTTTTCTGGTAATAATTCAGAATTCGAGCATCAACAAATAGTATGCACACTCTGCACTGGAATGAAATACAAAATTTATTTGCAAGGATAATACGAGTGTAAGCAAACTATTGCAATGGCAATACAACTCTTCATAAGTGAATTATTGCAATGGCAATACAACTCTTCATGAGTGAATTATTGCAATCGCAATACAACTTTTCTTGAGTAAATTATTGTAATATAAGTAAAAATTATTGCAACGGTGTTTCCAAAAGAACATAAAAAACACTTTAATAAACTCCGTACAGCCTAGGGAAACAGCATACTTCTGACGGTGTCAATACTGATATTTTAGTATCAATACAGCGTCTGGTATTTAAGTATCAATACAGCGTCTGGTATTGAAGTATCAATACAGCGTCTGGTATTTAAGTATCAATACAGCGTCTGGTATTTAAGTATCAATACAGCGTCTGGTATTTAAGTATCAATACAGCGTCTGGTATTGAAGTATCAATACAGCGTCTGGTATTTAAGTATCAATACAGCGTCTGGTATTTAAGTATCAATACAGCGTCTGGTATTGAAGTATCAATACAGCGTCTGGTATTAAAGTATCAATACAGGGGCTGGTATTTAAGTATCAATACAGCGTCTGGTATTAAAGTATCAATACAGGATCTGGTATTTAAGTATCAATACAGGATCTGGTATTTAAGTATCAGTACAGGATCTGGTATTTAAGTATCAATACAGGATCTGGTATTTAAGTATCAATACAGGATCTGGTATTCAAGTATCAATACAGGATCTGGTATTTAAGTATCAATACAGGATCTGGTATTTAAGTATCAATACAGGATCTGGTATTCAAGTATCAATACAGGATCTGGTATTTAAGTATCAATACAGGATCTGGTATTTAAGTATCAATACAGGATCTGGTATTGAAGTATCAATACAGGATCTGGTATTGAAGTATCAATACAGGGTCTGGTATTGAAGTATCAATACAGGCATAGGATTATCCAATACTTTCCTCACAGGCAGATGATACCTCTAAATACTGGGTACTTGATCAGGTACTGGGTACTTGATCAGGTACTGGGTACTTGATCAGGTATGTGCCAGTTACGGAAACTACCACAAGGACCAGTACCTCTCCTCAGGTACTTGCTAGGGAACTAGTACCTGTCAAGCACCTGTCATAGGGAAGAATTTGGCTGCTTGTCAAATAGAAGTCCTAGCGAGAGATATAGAATAGAATAGAATAGAATGAGGCTATAGGAACGAACCTTCTGGCCCATTCTTGGGTCGGATAATTACTTCGATAATTATTCAGTTGTTTACCCAAGTCCCATGCCGTATTTCTAGCCGCGTCAACCATGTCGGCAGCGGGATTCGAACCCGGGTCTTTCCGCTTGCAAGCAGATTCGCTCACCAGTCGACCAAGCTGGGACAGGTACCCCAGTAAGTTCAGTCTTATACCATGTACTACCATAATCCTTCTCCAAAACCAAAGAATGGGCTAAATTTCAACCCAAGAATGGGCTAAATTTCAACCCAAGAATGGGCTAAATTTCAACCCAAGAATGGGCTAAATTTCAACCCAAGAATGGGCTAAATTTCAACCCAAGAATGGGCTAAATTTCAACCCAAGAATGGGCTAAATTTCAACTCAAGAATAGGCTAAATTTCAACCCAAGAATGGGCTAAATTTCAACCCAAGAATGGGCTAAATTTCAACCCAAGAATGGGCTAAATTTCAACCCAAGAATGGGCTAAATTTCAACTCAAGAATGAGCTAAACGGCTCGTTTCTATTGCCTTATTTCTTCTCTACCAAGGTTTCCTTCACCCTCACACATGTACGTACCCTTCGACCATCACGTGCTTGTGGCACGTGAAGGTGCGTATCACGTCTCCAAGAACCCTTTTTACATTTTTACAAATGCATTCGAAAAAAAACAATAAAATAGCCTTTTTCTCTACCGGCACATTTTGTCGATAAAAGTTCGTTGCTCATTCACCCATGAAATAGTGGTATTAATGGAGCCACGTATAAAACATTACGCATATTAATTGCCGATTTTCAAGACCTATTAAAGAGCCGTTTAATTATAGGTCACTTCATTGATAGAAAAATGTCAACAAAAACCCGACGTGTCGAGTTGTGAAATCGATATGATTTAGTGCTAGAAAATTCGAGGTTTTCTCTAACTTTAGCAAGCAGCCACAGTGCAATGCAGCAACCGCTAACAAATTGACATTTTCAATCCTAATAGGATACAACTTTCCCACAAGTAAGGAACATATTTATACGATAAATAGATCCATAATTCAGACAACATGGGTGAAACATGGGTAGTTTAGACAACATGGGATACGCTAATGAAGCCATTATCACCAAAATTTGGCTGAACAAAAATTGAATCGAAAAAATTAAGAATGCACCACGCATCACAGCAGCTCCAGGCACATCAACACGTTTCTTGCGATTGCCTAGTCGGTGCAAATCTTTGTTTTGTACAGACAATCACTAGAAGACTGGAAAAAAATTGACAGAACCTAACCTGAGTGACCCACCGGTGGGTCACTTCGCAGGAAATGTGTTAACACGTTGACTCCGAAGTGGTACGTATGTGTACCACTGAGGTTAGGTTCTGTAATTTTTTCAGATCCTTCTAGTGACTATGCGTACAAAGTGAAGTTTTACACCAATCAGGCAATCGGAAGCAACGTGTTAAAGAAGTTATCAGAAGTAGCAATGCTTGATCCAAACTCAATGAAATGTTTCGACATACCCAACTTGAACTAAACAATTTTTTGCCATGAGCAAACCTATTTACTTGTACAGGCAGGCAAACCTATGTGTCACGTCACGTGTGTTCTGCACGTCACGTGTGTTCTGCACGTCACGTGTGTTCTGCACGTCACGTGTGTTCTGCACGTCACGTGTGTTCTGCACGTCACGTGTGTTCTGCACGACACGTGTGTTCTGCACGTCACGTGTGTTCTGCACGTCACGTGTGTTCTGCGCGTCACGTGTGTTCTGCACGTCACGTGTGTTCTGAACACATGACAATCAAGTCTGCACGGCAGTTTTTTTTGCGGCCTAAATAATTCTATGAAGAAAAACTCGCTAATGAGTAAAAAATTTTTTTTAGAACGTTTGGGGTAAATTTAGGTAGCTCGTTCATGGAACTCTGTATTAAAAGTCATAAATGTTGATTAGGAACAAAAAACTACATACTGCCTAAAACTTGTAAAATATGACCTTTTCAATACCTCACCAGAGCATGAACGTAACTTCTTAACTATTACCTCCAATACCTCACTGGTTCAGGAAGGTAATTTAACTATTACCTCTTCAGTAACTCACTAGTGCAGGAGGGTAACTGAACCATTACCTATTCAGTAACTCACTAGTGTAGGAAGGTAATTTAACTATTACCTATTCAGTAACTCACTAGTGCAGGAAGGTAACAACTATTACCTCTTCAGCACTTCATCGTGGTAAGATGCACAACACTCAGAGTTTAACCTTATTACTCTCATTGGTAATAACGCGACGGATTTGAGAACAAATGTAATATTTTAATACTTATCTACAACGTAGAAATCAGTGAGTCGAGATTTAAAAAATAATTAAAAGGAAGTTTATGCTACACCGAACAATCTAATTTGAACTCCAAATATTAAAACTAAACCTAGGAGATGAGTGAAAACTTATGTGAAATACACGTATTTTCTTATGATGTATAATTACATACACTACAAGTACTCAAATTTGAAAACTAATGTTAAAAAATCAATTTGATTTTATTGTATTGCCTGGCATCGCACTATCTTTCTTGCAAGGACAGCGCAGAATCTGCTGGTTTTGTGCATCAAAAAAGCGTACGCGACTCGTCTATATATATCGCGTACATGACGGTGGTCACATGATACAACAGCGCCACTGAATACATATAAATGCGAGAGATACTGTCTCCTAACCACAGAATCTTCGCACAACAAACAACCTTGAAGACGCGAGTTATTTTTTATAGATGGGCGAGTGTCTGCAGCTTGCACACATTCACACACGGGGTGCCGCGTTGCACTAACCAGAACACTGCCAACACAACTAGTAAACCTGACAATTAACTACAAGACATGCGAACACTTCTCTGCAAGATACGGGAACACAAGTGGCAACACATGGACACATTCACAGGCCTGGCTCACAAAGTACACTAGTGATAGAAATAAGGCCAGAGCTATAAATAGAATCAGCGAGAGCAGAATGGTAGGCGGTCGTGGCCACCACAGAGCCGCAGTCCCCAGAGCGACTGCACACACCACCACACGCCACTGCAGTCACCTGCTTTCTGAGGCTGGAAAATTGCAATGCTTTGCCGTAGGCCTGGGGCACTCACGAGCGCGGTTTCTGCCAGCCTAGACTTCATTGGGCATTATCCTAAACTAGTAGACCCACACGTGAAAATTCACGTGATTTTTACTGAATATTTTCGTTTGATTTGCCAGTGGACGCGGGCTTTGCGAAGGAGTTTCCATATTGAAGGATGTGCCTTTGGTATCCACAATACAATGCTTACAATACATGTATACCCTACCGAATTTTCTCCTATCTAAATCCATAAGAGCGTCACAGAGAGACGGACCAAGCAAGCAAGCAAGAACCAGTGTGTTATTATAAAGGGTGTGGCAAAAGTCACATGATATATTTAGAATTAATTTATGCAAAAACTCGATAACTTGAGATAGAAACTTCGGGTAAATTGCGAAGGAAGGAAAGGGTTTTGGAGTTTTTATTTAATTAGGATATCATCTAAATGTCCACCATGTTGGCTTATGCACATGCGCATTCTTTTCGTAACAGAATCCATCACTTTTCTTAGCATCTCGGGAGGAATGTTGCGAATCTCTTGAGAAATATTCTCTTTCAAATGTTCCAAAGTACGAGGCCTATTAATGTATACTTTTGACTTTAATTACCCCATAAAAAGAAATCCAAAGGGGTCAAATTACAAGATCTAGGAGCCGAAGGAATATCACCAAAACGTGAAATTAATCGATTTGGGAAAATTGTCTTCAAAAGTTGGATTGATTCCTCTGCTGTATGGGCTGTTGCACCATCTTGTTGAAACCACATATTCCCATCTTGAATTTAAGGTCTTAAATATTCTTCAATGAATTTTCGATATGCAGCTCCAGTTACAGTCGCAGTTTCTCCATTCTGATTTTCAAAAAAATAGGGACCAATAATCCTTTCACTTGTCATACCGCACCAGACAGTAACCTTTTGTGAGTGAAGTGGGATTTCATACACAATTTTTAAATTTTCAGCACTCCAATATCTACAATTTTGTTTGTTCACATAACCGAAAAAGTGAAAATGTGCCTCGTCAGACATTAACAAGTGCGATATAAAATCATGTGCATCTGAAAGTTGCAAAAAGTTCCTTGCCAAATCTAAGCGCTTCTGGTGGTCAGTGATTTCCAATTTTTGTGTTAATTGAACTTTGTAGGGATGAAATTTCATCAGTTTCATGATTCGACTCAATGACCTGACGAAAATTTGTAGCTGGTTTGCACGTCTCCTTAAAGACGTTCTTGGATTTTCTTGAACATCGTCATAGACATTCTGAATAGTGATTTCAGATCGTGCTGATCTTGGTCTTCCAGAGCGTTTTCTATCGCTTACAGTGCCAAATTTGGGAAATCGCTTAACAATATTGATAATGCAGTCATACGATGGACCACTCCTAACATTGAATGTTTGCCTATAATTTCGTTGCACTGTCACAATGGATCCATTAAAAGTGAAGTTAGTTTCCGCAATTATTGTACGTTGTTCTTTGGTATATGTGACCATCTTGAGGGGCATATTTCTTGCTGTAGATAACTGTAGTTATATTGATTAGAACCGTATCACGAATACATGTAAAAAATTTCAGAATTTTTTCTTTCACTTGCAATTTACCTGAAGTTTCTATCTCAAGTAGTTTTTGCATAATTAATTCTAAATATATCATGTGACTTTTACCACACCCTTTATAGTGGGATTATTATTCCTTCCCGTTAAAAAATCCAAGTTACAACGATTTGTTTCTTCATTTCATGAATGCGAGATAATATTTCAATCCACGAGGAAACCAAACTCAAAAATTTAAGTTTAAATTTCATAATTTTTTCATACAAAAACATGAGCTTTTTTCGCAAGGAACAAGTTAGTAACGGTATTTGTCTTTTTTTTCGAGAACTATTAAAACAACTTTTAGCAGCAGGCAGTTTATATGTTACTAAATGTATAAAAAACACTAAAGCTCGAGTTCTAACTAACTGTCTTAAAAGAGACTGATTATTAACAAATATATGCCTATGATTTCAGTGAACTCTGGAACAGTGAACTAGGAGGCTTAAAATCTGATGAACAATAATAAAAAAACTTATACACGATAAATAGGAGCAGTAGATGGCTAAAATTCAACTAACTTCTGAAAAATTGGGTGGGACCTGGGACACAGTTGAAGTAAAATAGAACTATAAATACACGGTGCGGCAACATGACTTCACATTTTTTAAAAAGAACTTCCTTTGAAAAAGGAAGTTATGTTGCCGCACCCTGTACTTTAAACCCATAGGCCGCGTTTTCGACTTCTGATTTGGCCACCAATTTTTTCAAGAAATGGAGACGCACTCGAAAATTTTGGATGATGAATTTTCTATGAGGTCACTACATCATATAATTCATAAGATGTTTTCATGTACGTATCTACTATTTTTATCTTAAATATGTGTTTCTGTTATAAATTTATTCATTGACAGGAAAGAGGATCAAATAATGCAAAATTATGATCATTTCTACAGCTTTTATTCGAAGTAATGCATTTTTACCGCAAATTGGCAGATGCAGTGTAAGAATTGGCAGATGCAATGTAAGAATTGGCAGATGCAGTCGTTGTGTTCCAAAAATGACTTACGAGAAAATAGCAGTTGACAGCAACGGCTTCACTAAAATGTGAAAAATTTTGTGGACAAATTTCAGAACTACGACGGTAATTCTACAGACTATGTAAATAAAACACGTTTTTCCAATTGAATTTGTCAATCATTCATGTATGTAGCTGATATTTCATGATATTACCAGCTAGCTCTGAAACTAAACTTAACCAGTAGACAGTTTATCACATCAGATTTTTCTAATACTTCAAAAACTTCGCGTATTTCATGATGTTTAGTCTCACGCGCCCAGTAATCCACCAATTTCCGAGCTCAATTGCACCACGATGAAAAACACATGGAAGTATTTTAAGCCACTGATCATTAAGAAAACAGAGATTTTCAACAGTCCTGACGATTGCCTCTGCCGTTCTCACAGTAATGGCAGTATTTAACATCTTGTTATCTAATGAATGTGATGACTTGGAGTCACTGTCGTGTTGCCATGGCAACGAGCTGAGGTTGATTACTTGTCCAGGTTAGTGACGTCAGAGGCTGACCTGAACGCCTAGTGCCAAGTGAACTCAGCATTTCAAACACTTTCCAGCGAATGTAGTTTTCACAATTGCTTCATTCCATTCCAAGCTCTTAATTATTAGAGAGTAGAACTTGGTACTTGTGTGTTATCTTTCACCACTTTTTTGGGTTTACTGAAGGGTAAAAAAATACAGCTTTTGCTTCTGATATGTTATTTATTTGTCACAAAACAACAACAACAATCCTTTTATTCTGGAGGCACTGGAGCTAACCTAACCTAGCCTTAACATCATAAGGAAACCATAAATTAAAAGCGGTGACAGATAACCCACAAGTATCTAGAACTTTGTAAGCATTTAACTAGACAAGAGGATAGTAATGTGTACGTCACACTCTACACGCTGTAATTTGGTCACACCTACTGTACGTTTCTTAATGAACCTACTGTGTAAAATATTCATGAGTACTAAACTGACTCATCTCGAGTGAGCAAGCATCTCCAGTGAGCAAGCATCTCCAGAGAGCAAGCATCTCCAGAGAGCAAGCATCTCCAGAGAGCAAGCATCTCCAGAGAGCAAGCATCTCCAGAGAGCAAGCATCTCCAGAGAGCAAGCATCTCCAGAGAGCAAGCATCTCCAGAGAGCAAGCATCTCCAGAGAGCAAGCATCTTCTTGTGTTGATCAAATAATTAAAACAGTCGAAGTAATGTGAGAAGTTACCTCATAGATTTCCATTAATTAGAATCTAGGCGGCGTGGGAATGAAGTTTTACTCTGTTAACGGCCGTCCCTGCACAGGACGGCTTAGGGATTCCCTTAGGAGAGGGGAGGAGTTTGGACATGCCTTGTGTTTCGAGCATTAGCTGACACACTGCATTAACTAAGCATCGATATTTTACTACACATTCATGGAATAAGCATCGAAATATTTGTTTACGATTTCGATGTTTGTAGAACAAAGACAGTACTATTCTCCATAAATGCCAATATGAGTGATATGGGAAATCGTACTGTCGGTGAACACAAGTAATAATAATAATTTTTATTATAATATATAGAATGGTAGTAATAAAATAGGTACTTATAATGGAATTATTAAAGGAGTAAATCATAAGAATGTGTAATAAAATAATGTGTCTAATTTTTTTAAGTCATTGTTATATACTTTTACAGGTGTTTCAAATGATTATGTTACTTAATCTTACTAATATCTGCTAAAAATTGAATCCTAACATCTGTTAAAAACCTCTTGCTAATATCTGTTACTAAGTTAGCATTGATTATTTACCAACTATCAATTTATTTACTACTGTACACGACTTAGAAATTCATTCACTATACCAATCCCATTATTTACCATCACACTTGCGTCCTACCCTCATTTAACGCTTTGAGTTTCAACGACACCTCAGTTCCAGTTCTTTTTTTTTCTTTAGAATTATTATACTATTTATATTTTTTTGGCTAAAAACTCAGATAATCCGTTTCTGAAAAAAAACCATACATAAAATTGATCACTGAAACTTTTTTATATTCATATCTAGGTTAAACAACACAGTTATCAAATATTTTATTTTTATTATTAGGTTCATGATTTAATGAGTCATGCCTCCTTTGCAGCTCCACTAGAGAATTCAGCAGAAGCAACGACCTTGAACCTCAAATCTTAAATTTAAATTTAAATTATTAAACAGCTCAAAAAACCATCAGAAAATCGTGGTCGTAAAAAACGTAGCTGTTCATTGGCGTTCTCCCTTGAATACACTTTGTAGGTCTAACTCTAGCTACCGTAATAGTTTAAATCACTTCTCATTATTTTAATCTCTTACTTCTTGTCGTATACGTCCGTTTTGAGGAAGAATTTATTACCTACTGTATTTCACGGCATATAAGACGCGACGACGAAGACGGCATATAAGACACGACGACGAAGACGGCATGTAAGACGCGACGACGAAGACGGCATATACGACGCGACGACGAAGATGGCATGTAAGACGCGACGACGGCATATAAGAGGCGACGACGGCATATAAGACGCGACGACGAAGATGGCATATAAGACGAAGTACTGAGCATAAGCTGGGTTAGTGAGCGTCAGAAAGAAGATTAGCCTAGGCCTACGGGAGGTTTCAAACTTCACCTACGATGTATAAGACGCAAGGCGATTTTTTAAGCAAAAATTTTTGAAAAAAATGCGTCTTATACGCCGTCAAATACGGGAGTTAACTTTTTACTCATTTTACCTGTTTCTAAACAGCCAAATTTTGTTCGAAGAGCTATTTATGACGGCACATTTTTTTCAAACATTCCTTTTTGTACCTTTTTTCTATATTTAGCTGATTCATTCTAGGGATGCTGTCTCATAAATCCCTCTCTTGCATCGATGCCGCTGTTTGTCCTTAAGTCTTCGCACCACAATGAACCATAAGAACCAAATGTACTCGTGGAAATTCTTCCCCATATGCTGTGAAAATACACAACTGCGCTGACATTAAGCAAGGTAATCTCACGCTTGCGTTCACAATAATACTTGCCGGAATTGAGTTCACAAATCAGCGTTGTAATTTTTGAAGTGCAAGGTGGCAGCCGAGGAAAAAAAACCAGTTCGATCAGATCAGTGAGGTCTTGCAAGGTCCATATTTCAAGCGATATGGAGCGTGATAAAGCCTCGGGATATATGACCAATAAATTGTTGCCTCTTGGCCTTCGTTCACGGTTCAAAAATTTTAATCGTACGAGCAGCACGAGCTCAGAAAAGCTGCTCTATTTAGGTGCATCGGCAGCTGGAGTCTGTTTAGGTCATTGGGAGCTCGCAGGAAGGTATCGTAATTTCGATGGTTTCTCTATGAATAGAATAGAATAGAATAGAATGAGGCTATAGGAACGAACCTTTTGGCCCATTCTTGGGTCGGATAATTACTTCGATAATTATTCGGTTGTTTACCCAAGTCCCATGCCGTATTTCTAGCCGCGTCAACCATGTCGGCAGCGGGATTCGAACCCGGGTCTTTCCGCTCGCAAGCAGATTCGCTCACCAGTCGACCAAGCTGGTGATCCAGTCGACCAAGCTGGTGATGATATGAAGGTAAAAATATGCCTTCATAGAGCATGTCTATGCTCGTCGAGGAGAATTCAAATTTAAGTGGCTGTTTAAGGCCAGAGATACACAACCTAAGTTTGAAACCCTTCAAAAAAATAGTCATGCGTCAACCTACCCTCCAAACACATTGACATAGCGTGACATGCAACAAACGATGACAACAGATGATCAAGAATGATAGTTCTGATGAGTTTGTGTGTACTCTGAAAACAATAATAGTCAACCAGTAGATTTGAGATCGTTGTAACTAGATGCACCTGGTAACTAAGATTCATATTTCATGAACTGCAGGGAGTGTTTCAGTGAAACACTCGCCCTTTTCATCAAGCTCCGCGTGTTTCAACGTACGGATGAAACATTTGCTCAAAGCTGTTAGCAAAAGTATGTATAATCCCCCTCCCAAAAAAACAAATCCTGATCAACAATTAAAAGCAATAGGACTCTTTTAAAACTTATCTCTTATAGCTACTAAGAATTATATCGTTGATAATACATTATTGTCTATGGTTATGGATGCAGTGCTCTTATTAAAGTTTAAAGACTAAAGCTCGAAAAGATTTAGAAACAACATCAAACCACGGGCTAATGAAACACCTACCTGCTCAGAAAATAATAACTATAAAGAAAAATTACCTGAACTCTAAATAACTATTGTTTTCATGTTTTCTTCATGTCTGAAGTTATATTAACCGGAGGCAACACAAGACACAATATTACGAGCACCGCATAACTCTACAACTCGTTTTCACGCGTTACATGAACACAACACACGTGGGATACGTACACAACACACGTGGGATACGTACACAACACA
>VCRD01007387.1:0-19804 GCA_006783055.1 Trinorchestia longiramus
GATAGAGGAAACGTGAAGGAAAATGAGATAGAGGAAACGTGAAGGAAAACGAGATAGAGGAAACGAGAACGAAAATGAGATAGAGGAAACGAGAACGAAAATGAGATAAAGAAAACGAGAACGAAAATGAGATAAAGAAAACGAAAATGAGATAAAGGAAACGAGAACGAAAATGAGATAAAGGAAACGTGAAGGAAAATGAGATAAAGGAAACAAGAACGAAAATGAGAAGGAAAACGAGATGAAAGAAACTTGAAGGAAAGTGAGACAAAGGAAATGACAAGGAAAACGAGATGAAGGATACAAGAAGCAAAACGAGATGAAGGATACAAGAAGGAAAACAAGATGAAGGACACAAGAAGGAAAAGGAGATGAAGGATACAAGAAGGAAAAGGAGATGAAGGATACTAGAAGGAAAACGAGATAAAGGAAACGAGAAGGAAAACGAGATGAAGGATACAAGAAGCAAAACGAGATGAAGGATACAAGAAGGAAAACAAGATGAAGGACACAAGAAGGAAAAGGAGATGAAGGATACTAGAAGGAAAACGAGATAAAGGAAACGAGAAGGAAAACGAGATGAAGGATACAAGAAGGAAAACGAGATGAAGGATACAAGAAGGAAAACGAGATGAAGGATACAAGAAGGAAAACGAGATGAAGGATACAAGAAGGAAAACGAGATGAAGGAAGCGTGATGGCTTCAGGACAAACACTGACGAGGACAGACATATTCTACATGCTCTACATGACCCGACAATTAATGCCAGCCTCCGAGGACAGCTCAGTCCTGACGACTTCATGTAGGACAATAATTGTGCTTCCTCATGTAGGTTTAGCTCTCAAGACAACTATGCGAGATTCATGAAGTCTGATTTAAATTTCAAACAAATGTTTTTTTTTATTTGATAATTGTGAATTCAACGAACTTTCGTAAACAAGAAAATGTTGGTCGATAGGATGAAAAACAAAATCGTCTTTGCGAGTCAGAGATTTTAGCATAAAAATTGCTTCGTAGCTTTAAACTTTGTTGATTTTTAAAATTTAGAAAAAATGGAAATAGAGTTGATGCATCCTCTATTTCATCCCAAGTCAATTTCAAAAAAGAAAAATGAAATCGAAAATGGTTTTCTTCAGAAGAATTATACGTACAAAACGTGAAGGGTTTATCCATTATGACTTTTTTCTTACTTTCATTTGATGATCTCAAATTGAAAAAAACTTTGCGAATACCCAAATATTACTGCGAAGATTACGAATATAAAATAAATTCTTACAATACAATTTAAAATTCCTATGAACTAATGATCAACTGTCGCTTATAAACAAGTTATTTTATAAACATGAGAATAAAAATAATTGTCTTCATGACACCTGCATTTTCAATCCAAAGCACACAAAAAATTAAAAACGTCATAAATATTGCCTACCTAATAAGAAACAAGACTTGGGCAAATGATGGATCCATTATTCCAAAACTGTACACCTATGCAATGTGACGTACCATAAAATTGAGTTGCCTCTTCATGACGAGGTCATGGAGCTCAAGCACGGTCATCTCGTCTTCCTTCTTGTTGAGTTTGATGAAGTCGCAATCTCCTCTCCGGCTGTGCTCTGTCCTGCAGCAACCAACATTTTACACACACAGCACACACATGTCTTGTAGGGTATGCCTATAAACGATAGTGTAGACATGTAGTCCTAACATAAATACAATATTTCTCACTGAAATGATTAAAAAACAAACAAATTCTTACTACATAAAAGTGCCCTCGCTCTGCGCTGGACCAGACGACTAAGCCCCCAGTATCCCTCTAGATGAAGCACTGCTTTGCATGTCAGCCTTGTACGTACAAAGCCAACTCAAGCTTCCATTTGTACTGAAACTAAATTAAAACTCTAAGAACGCCAAAACTTACTAGGGAAGCAGTTCTTTGCTGCAGCAATAATAAAAACGGTGTGTTTGTACATTACCCAAGCACTCACACAATCCCATAGAAGTACAGCTTCATAATTTATTGGAAACTGCAACTCTAGTAAGCCCGCGAACACATGAATAGAATTAGCTATTTTCTTTTGATGGAGAAACTTTTCTTTGCACAGTTACAAACAAATCTTACGACCAATCATTAACCTTGTGAAGCACAGAAACACTACAAGCAATGTGAAAATTCTTCCATCAAAATCCAATACACTGATGAAATCATTTGTATTGGATGATTTATGGATCAACGCATAAAATCCGCAATTTTTAATGACAGGCTGAATGACTTGGTCTGTCACTGTCAAGCATTTGCTCATTTTCCAGAAAAGTTCCTGGACTATGCAATTACTAACTTCACAGCCGTAGCACAAATATATCTAAAATATGCATTGTGGTTAGCAGGTTGTGGACTTCCAAGGCACAAATGAACTCAGGTGAAATACGCACCATCTTTTCAGAAAATTGAACATAAATTTGCCTTGTTTTATATTGTTAGGTAGCAGGAGCACTGACCACGGATCATCATCTTCTTCCCATCCGTCCAGTTCTTTGAAGCACACAAAACAGCAGGCCAGGTCAGGCTCAGTCTTGCTACCTTTGAAGTAGAAACCAGCTGCTGCCATCTGAAAACACAGTATAAATCAATGAACATACATTTCATACACGCACAATTTCCTCATGACAGATTTCCTCACACAGAAGCTGTTCAAGGCAATTTATGCAGAGAATAGGTTCTTATTTATAACACAACGCTTCCTAACAATAAAATGCTTCAATTGATGTACAGCTTTCAAGCAGTAACTACACTCTTCACCAGCACCTCCAGGAAGAAGTTGCAGCAAACTTGGGAAGTCATTTTAAGCGTTATTAAATACTTATACAAAGAGTAAAAATACTTATGATACGCAGGGTTGGAAAAATCTCTAAAATTATTTTTTTAACCAAACCAACTGTGTGTTTTTGTTGTTTAAGGTTTTTATTTTTTGTGTAATAAATATTCAGGATTTGATGTAACCTATGAATATGTATTATTTATTCCCATATCTGAAGCTTAGCTAGTAATGCACTTTAGGGTTTGCAGTACATAAAGCCATTTTCTAAACATTGAATGTCATTTATCTACTATTTAAACACAGAAAAGCACATACCTATTTTATTCTGGACCAGAAAAAAGCTAAAATACAAACAATAATTGTCTATATATATATATATAATCGACAGTGTATCTCCCTCTCTCTCTCTCTCTGTATCTGTGTGTCTGTCCCATTACTTCCTGCCACCTGAGGTGGTGGCGCGCAGGCGGGACACACCTGCCATCCGCAGCACCTCCTGCCCGCCACCACCCGCCGCACTGCCTTCTTGCTTCTGGGAATATCTACATATATAATCGACTATGCATCTCCATCTCTCTGTACCTGTGTGTGTCCGTCCCATTACTTCCTATCTATTACTGATGAAAAATTATTGAACTGAAATCAGAACGGGTATGCATGTATTACGAGCATTGTATTGTGGATACCAATGGTGCCGACTCACTACAAAACACGCCATTTGTTCCGTTATTAACTTCCTTCTCTTACATGGATATTTTATCATTAGGTAAGATATAAAATGAAAGTTCAGTATATTTTCAAGAAAAATATTCTGATTCTGATGGTACCACAGGGAAAACTGAAAAATGTATTTATTTCATAGATCTTTAATTTTCTTACTTTTGAAACCAGGAACTTTAATGGGTACTATCTGGGCCATGTTATCATTAGATAAGATGCACAATGGAAGTCCTGTATATATTAATGTAAAGTATTCATTTAAAACACAATAATTCATTGTAAATCTTCAATGCATTTATCTTTATAATGATTTCAAATGAGTCAAATCTAAACTGTGGAATTTTCATGGGAAATGGCTAGTTTCATATAAGCCCAACATGGGCAAGTTGATTTTTCAACTGAACAAAATAAGTCATGTTATGTCATTCAATGTCACTCACATTTGATGTATTTTCACCCAACTCATGAATGAAGCATTTAAAATATGGGACTAGAATGTTTACTCATACTTAGAAATATTGTAATTATACAAAAATAATATGAAAAAATTACTTCACAGAAGGAACCATAGGAGATAACAAAGAGAAATATGTTAGAGCAAGAAAATCTTGTGAAAAATCTAGACTTTGTTAAAAGATGATTGGAATCAAACTTAAACTCTATAAATGTCTCGCAAGACTCCAAGATCTTACCTTTTCTTTTGTACATTTACTAGGTGGATTGAATGGCCAGTTCTTGAAGGTCTTTAGTCTATTTTTCTCAAAGAAAAGATTCAACTCTTTCTTTTCAGCCATGATCAATCTTGTAACACAAAAAACAAAAACCATTACTAAGCAAAAATGCAAAAATACAAAAATAACCAGTTTAGTGCAGACACAAATTCAAAGGACAATATTTTACACAAATTTATACAGTAGTCTTCAAAAATTTAAGTGCATTTTCTTTGTTAATGTTCATTTCTCCAGCTTGCCCACCCTCTCAGTATGTATTGTAGATATGATAAAAAAAAGTTAAATTACCAAATTCTGCATGAGGTGCCTAAAGCATCAGTAGTAATTAGTTATATTTTGCATGTTAGTCAATCTCACGCATATTGAAGTACTTCCAAAAATTTCATCAGTATTGGCAATAATAATGAGGGGATACCCATTAGCTTCATTATTGTCTGTCAGAGAACTAAATGATTTATTTTCATTTCCTCTTAACATAGAGGTAAATTTTTTATCCACTTTTCTTAAATTTTAGAGACAATTCAGTTTTAAACTTTAATATCAACTATCCAAAACTAGAACACCTGAATAATTTTCTTCCTGAGATCATTGAGCTGGATTGAAGATGCAGAGTTCTAGTTAATATGAAAATCAAGCTTATAATCAAAGTTAAAATATTTCATATATAAAATAAAGGAAATATAAATACAAGCTCATATCAAGATTTAAATAGGTAAATTATTTAAGATACATCACTTTTAAATTTTGTTACGGTAAATTCATGTTGCCATGATACACTTGCATTTATTTCCATTATTTTACAAATTTTTTCTTTCATATTGCCACACTCATTTAGAAAAAATATACTTTTATTATTGAATTATAGAACAATCTAACCATAGAATTATTTTTTATTCTTATTATTATCTAATAAATTAGTACCTGGTAATGTCCCAGATCACTAGGATCAATTTTCCTACTTAAATTGAAGTAACCCACAATGAAAGCTTAAAAAAACATTCATAGATCTTAACAAAAGATTTTCAACTACTTCTTCCTTATTTTATTAATAAGCCAACATTTGCAGTAATCTATGCATGGTAAATTTTGAAGAGTTTACAACTGAACTTGGTTACCTTGACAACATGGCTGTAATGAATCACATTTTTAACGTTCACTGACAAATTTTAGATCCCTTTATTACAATCTTCAGACCTTGGAGGTAAATATGTAATTGTTCCTTCACTTTCAAATGAAAATAGTTTATTTACATTAAATTTTGAAGACTTTAGGATACAACCATGCAACTAGCTGGTACTGAGAAACACTGTTCAAGCATTTACCAAAATTTTTACTTAACCCATTAATGACGAGTGGTTCCATTTGAAACCACGGGAAAATAATGCATGAATAATTTAACTGCATTATCATGTATTGATTTTAGTGGGTTAATTGGTTCAATACAAAGCTTGTACATTTTCTGAACATGTTTGGTTCTTAAATGTTGGTTACACCATGTTCAGCTGGCTTTGAAGCCACATCAAGTGAACATCTAGTAAATAGTTCTCATCATTAATGGGTTAATATCCAACCAACACACTTGCCAGGCTCTACAGATAGGATACAAAGGAATATGTATTTTTCAAGGTTTGTTTGCATTATTAAGTCTCAAACCATTTTTCATTGTTCTAAAATAATATATATTGAAGGAAATAAAAACTACATCTCTTAAATAATGAACAATATTAAGATTTCTGCCACAATGTATAGACTGGTAATGATTCAAATCAAGTTATAAGTCACTTTAAAGCACCATCACATTTAATTTTTTCTTCAGAAAATGAGCACACTATAATGAAGAACAAAAAATACAACAGCAGTATATCACTACATCATCTAATTCAACATTCACTCAGTACAAAGTCTGCTTGGTTACTACCCTATAATTACTGCTAGTGTTTCACCATAACTAAATTCATGTGAAAACTAAAAGAACAATCTTGAAGTACATGATATAATTAATAAAGATGCATCTCTCCTACAAGCTATGAAGAATTAGTACAATGACTTTATTACAAAAGCTTAAAACAACTTACACGTTAAGTATAATAGCTTCAAGCTAAACACAACGGTCTTAGACTTAGATGTAGATTTGAGGGCCAGCGTTTGTCTGGGGCCTTTAATTCCCTCTAAAACACACACACACAAAACAGGATGGCATCCTAAAGTTTTTCTCCTGTGAGCCTGGGTCGTCGAAAAAAATTCCTCTAGAGCCACCCTGTCATTCAATGAAAAAAAAAACAAAAAAAACAATCTTTATTTCCAATCAAGTACACAGTACATAGACATTTAGTACATTGGTTTTTAAATTCTTAAGGTTAACATTCTTAGAGTAAGGATGATGGTGAGCTCCATGCGACGATCCTGGGATGTGTGCGATGATCCATGGGCGAGGTCTTAATTGCTGAGGTCTTACCGATAAGTGCGAGCTCACGGCGTGAAATGAGAAACAGCTCGTATTCATTGCCGGGTTTCGAACCCGCACGCAGTCTTTCTGCACAAGCAGAGACCCGATACAGAACACGGGCCGCATACCACTCGACCACGGTGGCAATGAACCAGCCAAGTGAAGGCATCACTGGGAGATCCAGCTTGTCACAAACAGCCCCACATGTTTTGTCGGTAGTTAGACTTAGATTTGAGGGCCAGCGCTTGGCTGGAGCCTTTTTAACGGCCTTCAATTCCCTCTAATAACACAGACACACATACAACAGGATGGCTTCCCAGAGTTGTTCAGCGGTCTTCAAATATAGCGGGCGGAAACACTCAAACACTCAAACTTCCGCAGTCACAAACACAACTCGTAGTCTGAGTATTAGTGTGACAATTATTATTTTACTGAAAACACTGAAATTTCTACTTTTTCTGTATTTATTTTTAAATAAAAAACAATTTTCTTCTAATTAAGCGGTAGTGATATGTTTTCTAGTACAGATATTTTCGTATAGTTTACCAACGAACGTCGCAATTTTTCACAAAAGTACAGTATTTCTAGCCAATATCATAACGTACTTCGTTATGATTACTGTGTGAAGTATCAGTAATATCTGTCAGCTATGTGTAATGAATCTGGTGTTGTGTTTAATACTAGTGATACGAGATTTACATAATTAGTTTATTGTATTCCATCATATAACTGTTGGTAAGCCTAATAGTCGCAACTCTACGGTATTTTATGATGCGAGTTTGTTTACCTCTGTTTGCTTTGTTTTTCAGTTAATGACTAATGTGCGTAACTAATGTGCGTGACCAATGTGCGTCTCCAACCGTGCACGACTACTTAGGGAACGAGTTATTTTTCTGTAGTAATTATTTCGTGGGTGATGTTCTTCGAGGAAAGTGATACAGTCGCCTTCGTGGCTTGCAGATTTATTATTGGACACGATCGAAATCAGATCAGAAGTTAAGGCCAAGATTGAAGATCCATATTGAGAACTTGCAATCCGTAAACCGAGACTGGAACTGATACTGAACTGAGACCAAAACTGAAACTTGAAACTAAAACCTGCCCTATTAAGGACCCATAAGTAACTCGAAATAAATGCAGAATTTAGCAAGAAGAATTAATATCATGAGACAACATTATAAGACAACTATTGAGTAAAACACTAAGACATCGTACCTAATTAGCTGGCAGTCAAAGAAATACAAAAACTAGATGCAGACATGCAGCTTCTACCCGAGGCCATGAAATTTAATAACTGTATCAAAATGGCTGGTCTATCTTTCAGTATGCCCGTCATAAATACCCGGAGTGATACAAAATTAGATAATGACTTTGATGGCTGATGCAATAGTTATTATACAAAATATTCTATCATTAGATTAATTATATTTCTTGGAGTTACGTGAATCAAAGCACAACAACTTCACATCTAGGCAAGGCTAAAATGACAAGTTTAAGGAATATATAGTTGGCAAGTGAAACGCAATACTTCCTAACACATTGTCAATGGAAAACTTACCCGTCAGAGAGACTGAGAGTGCGAATAAAATTGCTGTTCACTAGGTAACGGTTGCGAGGAAACTGACGGGCACCTAGCCTATAGGCTCGTGGTTGACTACAGTCTCTTATAGACGAGGGTTACAATTTGAAGCCGCAACTACGACTAAATTTTCACTCTAAAATACTAGTCTCAAATGACGGGAAATAGGTATAAAAACTAACCCTAAAATATTACTAAAATACATCATATTTTTGTAACGACTCCTAAATCATTCTAAATCAATTACGATATTTGAGGCACTACAACCGTACTCAATGCGGACACGATAACTGCCAACCGTGACACACCACCTATATTTACGTGACAAGTACTTCTATGCTATTGTTAGTAAATGAATTTACTTAGCATACTATTCTACGAGTACAGATCTTCACAACACCAAATACTTCAAACATACAAACAATACTTTAACCCGTACCCGTGCCTCTTTTCGCTCACACCAACACACAACCCCCACACGACGCTATCGCACACAACCAACTAAGGGGTGCTCAACCAGCACCCCTCGCAAGAGCATAGGCGTCTCTGTTGAGGTATCAATTACTAATTTATACATTATGCCACAATAACTTTTAAATGCATAATATTAAAGCCCCTTATTTTACAGGCACACACTAGTATATAATAGAGTGTATCGCTATGTCATTATTTGTGAGTCCGTCCTATTACTTCCTATTTATCAGTGAATAAAAATTATTGATCTGAAATCAAAACGGGTATGCATGTATTATAAGTATTGTATTGTTGTATACCAAAAACGCCAGATCACTATAAAATACTGAATTTTTTCCGTTATTAGCTTTCTTTTCTTACACGGGTATGTTATCGGCAGATAAGGAACATAATGGAAAATCTATTTATATGCATGAAAAAATTCAGATTCTGATAGTTCTACGAGTAAAACTAAAAAATGTATTTTAGTTCATAGATCCTTAATTTTATAACTTTTACCAAGAAATTTCAACAGGTACTATCTAGGCCACGTTGCCGGTAGGTAAGATACGGAATGAAACTTCTGTACATATTCCTTTAAAAGACAATAATTTGTCATGGTGTGGTGTATGGTGTCAAAGATACCATACACCACAAGGAGAGCTAAACTGAAGTGTACCACCTGGATAACAGATGAAATAAAACAATTCTGCAAAGTAAAAAAAAACTAACCTACACAAATTTAAATGTAACAAATCGAACAACTCTCTACAAGACCGTTATAAACATAATGTAATGGCCCTCTGGAAAAAATTAACGAAACAAAACGAAAGCACTTCCAAAAGGAACGACAAACAGCAAAGAAAAATTCATTGCGAACCTGGGAAATCATCAAAGAAATAGCACAGTACAAAGATTTAAGAAATTCAAAAATCTATTGGAAACAGCCACTAATTTCGACACTTTCTTTTCTGAAGTCGGTGCAAAAATCTTCGACGAAGTATCCAAATCTACTCTACACAAACCTGTTGATGTTGACTTAAATCCTGCCCAATTACTAAGTACAACTAACACATGGAGACCAAATCCAGTTAGTCTTCAGGAAATACGTAAAATCTTATGCTTGTTGAAAAATACAAAAACAGTTGGATATGATAACATAAGCCTTCAATCTATCACAGACCGTTTCAATGTCACAACACCATTACTTCTTTTGATAATCAATATTTCTACTGCTACAAACAAATTCCCGGATCAGTGGAAATATTCCATAATCAAACCGTTGCATAAAGCAGGTGACATCAATACTCCATCGAATTACAGGCCAATTAACCTTTTACCAGTCTTATCCTAAATGCTAGAAAAAGTAATATCAAATCAACACTCAACACATTTGGATAAATCTAACTTCATCCAAACCAGTATGCTTACAGAAAACATACCAGCACTCACGACGTACTGCTTTCACATCACTGAGAAAATATACAGTGACATTGACAAAAAGAACGTCACTCTCTTGCTTTCGCTTGAACTCTTCAAAGCTTTCAGCAGTGTTGAACATACACGGTTTCTGCAGAAAATCTCTAACTTAGGAATCGACACACAGTGGTTTCAGAGCTATCTATCAAACCGCTCTCAAGCAGTTCGATTTAAAAACACGATTTCATCACCCATACAAAACGATTTCGGCGTTCCACAAGGTTCTATTCTGGGCC
Source organism: Trinorchestia longiramus (assembly GCA_006783055.1). NCBI lineage: Eukaryota > Metazoa > Arthropoda > Malacostraca > Amphipoda > Talitridae > Trinorchestia > Trinorchestia longiramus. The sequence goes on from VCRD01007387.1 coordinate 10,462, forward strand.
CACTTCTGTTCTCTATTTTCATCAATGACTTCCCATCCATACTCTCAAACACGAGAATTTTTATGTATGCAGATGATGGACAAATTGCAATGAACAGCCAAACTATCTCACACAAAAACAAATGCTGAAAGACTTTTAAAACACGTAAAACCATGGTACGATCAAAATGGTCTCAAGCTTAACGCAAACAAGACACAGTGCATCATTTTTTGGTTCCAAGAACACAATAAAAAAGCTCCCAAATTTAACTGTAATGTTAGGAAATGACATTATTGAACCAGTAGGAAAAGTAAAAAATTTGGGCGTCTGGTTTGATCAAAACATGTCTGTCACATTCCATCTGGAGAAAACATCCAACAAAATTAACGGTACATTAATGTTCCTTCACTGCGTGAAGAACATGCTTGACGAGAAAACTAGATTATTAGCCATCCAATCTTTAGTGTTATTATGCTTCGACTACTATGACTTGGTCTGGGGAGATATACTTTGTAGGGCCTCGGAAATATCGTAATTAATTTAGAGTGATCTTGGAGTCGATACAAAAATACGATGTATTTTAGTGATATTATAGAGTTAATTTTCATACGTAATTCACTTCAATTGAAACTAGTATTTAAAGTTAAAAATTCAATCGTAGTTGCAACTTCAAATTGTAACCCTCGTCTATAGAAGATCATTGACAACCACGATCCTTGAGGCTTAGTTCCCAACAGTTGTCTCAGCTGTCACCCAGTTAGCAGCAATTCTATTAGCACTATCAGTCTCTCTCTCACGGGTAAGTTTCTATTGACAATGTGTTAGAGAATTTTGCCTTTCACTTATGTACTGGATATTCTTTGAACTTATCTTTTTGCCGAGCCTATATGTTCCCATGTAAGTTTAAGACTTCCTTTTTGTAGCAGTTTTGATACCATGTGTACTTGACAGATTATATGGCAAACATCTCATTTCAGTGTGGTTACGTTTTGATTCAAACGATTTGAATTGTGTTTGATGTTGTCGTGCTTGGATTCGTGTGACTCCAAAGATTTATAATTAATCAAAATATAGAACATTGTGAATAATAACCATTGCATCGGCCATCAAATTCATTGTCTAATTTCGTTTCACTCGAGTCTCTACGTTCAAGTATTTATGACGGGCATACTAAAAGATCGACCAGCCCTTTTGATACGGTTATTCAATTTCATTGGCCTCGGGGAGAAGCTGCCTATCGATATTTCGGTTTGTGTTCCCTGTAGCAGCCAGCTAATTAGGTACGATGTTTTAATGTTTTACTCAACAGTTGTATAAAAAATTGTCTTGTGCTATTGATTTTTCTTGCTAAATTCTGTATTTATTTCGAGTTACATATTGGTCCTTATCTGGGCAAGTTTCAGTTTCAGGTTCCAGTTTCGGTTCAGTTCAGTTTCAGTCCAGTTCAGTTTCAGTTCCAGTCTCGGGTTACGGATTTCACGTGTCCAATAATAAATCTCCAAGCTACGAAACCGATCGTATCACTTATTTCGAAAAACAACCCCCACCAAAAACAATGACAACAGAAAAATAACTTCTTCCCCTAAATTGGTGACCCCTGTGAAGAAATACCCTTCTTTACAACATTCAAATGAAGCTCAAGAAACAACCCAAGTTAAGAAACATTCTGCAAAAAGTTCACATCAAGCTCAAGAAACAGCCCCAGTGAAGAACAACAACTCCGTTGACGAACACTTCCCTGTAAAACTCGATCCTTCTCCAGCCAACGGCCGAGAGTCATAAAACAATCAAGAAATTCCTTCGAAGCCAGACATTCGCTCTACAGAGGAGGCAACCGCAGAAACCGTGACTGCGCCACCGCTCCAAACAAAAAAACAAAACAATCCTTATTTCCAATCGAGTACACAGTACATAGACATTTTAATACATTGGTTTTTCAAATTCTTAAGGTTAACATTCTTAGAGTAGGGGTGATGATGAAGCTCCATGATCCCGGGAGGTTTGATGGGCTGGGCCATGACTGCATACCCAGTAAACCTTACCGATATGTGCGAGCTCACGGCACGAAGAAGCAACGAGAAATATCTCGTGTTCACGGCCGGGTTCGAACCTGCAGTCTTTCCGCACGAAGCAGAGACCTGATTCACAACACAAGCCGTAGACCACTCGACAGCTCAGCCTCAGTCTGACTGGCTTCAGTTAGCCTCTGCCGGCCTCTGATCAGACTCCACAGCAAACTCTGCCAGACTTCCAGCGAACGTTAGGGAAGTAAATTAATCGTAAACATTTTTTACCGCGCTGTGCTCGTGTCTGCTTTCTGTGCCTTCTTTTCCCTGATGCTCTATATACCCTTCTTTATATTGAGCTATATATTTTTTCTTCTCATCATCATTCTCTATTGAGGCTAGTTCCCGTATTGCTCATATTTAATTTCGCTTCATGAATTTCGTAACCTGACTCATGATGACTATACTTTTTGATAAGGATTATGACATCTGATTATGATTATTCCATTTGATTATACTGATGACGCACGTTCATATCGCACGTGCACCCATACGCTATAAACTCTTGAGACTAACTGCTGCCTAAAAATTTGGAACCCATCAGAGAGGAATCCGCCTCATTTATTGAGGAAATCAATTAATCATGCATTTTAAAACTGAAACGTGCATTGGTATTAAACTCAAGGCAATTAAAGTTGCACCTCATTTTTTATTAATGCTGGTATCATCTAGTATAATACTTTATAATATATATATATACTATATATAGTATAATACTTTAGCAGCCACCGTAGTCGAGTGGTATGCGGCCCTTGTTCTGTATCGGGTCTCTGCTTGTGCAGAAAGACTGCGTGCGGGTTCGAAACCCGGCAATGAATACGAGCTATTTCTCGTTTCACGCCGTGAGCTCGCACTTATCGGTAAGACCTCAACTCATCGCCCATGGACACATCCCAGGATCGTCGCATGGAGTTCACCATCATCCTTACTCTAAGAATGTTAACCTTAAGAATTTAAAAACCAATGTACTAAATGTCTATGTACTGTGTACTTGATTGGAAATAAAGATTGTTTTTTTAGCTACCCTGAGACTTCACACCGTCCTCGTTCCGAAGAAGGAACCTAACAAACGTCGTCCATGCGGTTCAGCCCATATATCTCGAATACTTGGGGAGTGCTAACTGTATCGAATTCCCTGACATAAAAGCAGCTCATTCTAACGACCGCGCTCACCCTCATTAACTTCACGAGCTCCGTCTCCGCACGGGCAAACTCAAGTTCTCAACATTGATGCTAATGTTCGTAAATATTGATATTGTTCCTATTGAGATGTGCATAATCACGTCGTAGCTAAAGAGTTAACTTGGATTGAAGCAGCCGAGCTCCCTTTTAGAGACCTAAAACAAGCTCTTACCTACTTTCAAACTCACTTTGTCTTTCTTTGTTCAGAGCATTTGCTTATCACTTCCTATCAGACAGCTCATGTTACGCTGTTGACTTTGCTCTTGAACAAAGCCCTTCGTTTCTCGACGTACGTTTATTGCCTTCTCTTCAGAACTTGCCTAATCTACAAACGATGCATTTTTATGACAGAAAGTTACTTACTGCATTTCAAGTCGCTCGTTGGTTATATCTGCTTCTATTCGCAATGAATACTTACATAATGTAATCATCTGTAGCGACAACAATTTGCATTCTCTGTTTAGTATATCACGGCAGTTGAGTGATATGATTATTGGCCACAATATGATTATTGTCTCCAACTATATGTCTCGCTCAGTGTGTACTCAATTTGTTTACATTTTCTATTCCAATCAATATGTGTATAATCTTGCGTCTGCGCCAGCTGACGCTGACGCACTAACGTCTTATCAGCAGTGGCTTGGTAATTTAAAGATCGCTCTAAGTTTAAACTAAGTTAGGCTAAGTTGTACATTTTATTAACAGCACTACCTCATTGGTTGCCATCGTGTTTATATTCGTACGAATATCTCACTTCTGGTTTCTTAGGAGTAGTGACTGATAAGAGTATTTCGAATTTAACTGTAATTGCGTAAGACTAGTTATTCCTAAAAATCTTAGACGCTCTGCTTCTGGTGGGGGTACTCTGTAGGGCCTCGGAAATATCGCAATCAATTTAGAATGATCTTGGAGTCGATACAAAAATATGATGTATTTTAGTGATATTTTAGAGTTAATTTTTATACGTATTTCACGTCATTTGAAACTAGTATTTTAAAGTTAAAAATTCAATCGTACTTGCAACTTCAAATTGTAACTCTCGTCTATAGAAGATTATTGTCAACCACGAGCCTTGAGGCTTAGTGCCCAACAGTTCAGTCTCAGCTATCGCCCAGTTAGCAGCAATTCTATTAGCGCTTTCAGTCTCTCTCTGACGGGTAAGTTTCTATTAACAATGTGCTAGAGAGTTTTGCATTTCACTTACGTACTATATATTCTTTGAATTTGTCTTTTTGCCGAGCCTATATGTTCCCCTGTAAGTTTAAGACTTCCTTTTTGAAGCAGTTTTGATACCATGTGTACTTGACGGATTATATGGCAAACATCTCATTTCAGTGTGGTTACGTTTTCATTCAAACGATTTGAATTGTGTTTGAAGTTGTCGCGCTTGGATTCGTGTGACTCCAAAGATTTATAATTAATCAAAATATAGAACATTGTGAATAATAACCATTGCATCGGCCATCAAATTCATTGTCTAATTTCGTCTCACTCGAGTCTCTACGTTCGAGTATTTATGACGGGCTTACTAAAAGATCGACCAGCCCTTTTGATACGGTTATTCAATTTCATTGGCCTCGGGGAGCAGCTGCCTATCGATATCTCGTTTTGTATTCCCTGTAGCAGCCAGCTAATTACGTACGATGTTTTAATGTTTTACTCAAGAGTTGTATTATAAAGTTGCCTTGTGCTATTGATTATTCTTGCTAAATTCTGTATTCATTTCGAGTTACTCATTGGTCTTTATCTGGGCAGGTTTCAGTTTCAGTTTCAGTTTCGGTATCAGTTTTGGTATCAGTTCCAGTTTCGGTTTTACGGATTTCAAGTTCTCAGTTTTGGTCTTCGATCTTGGCCTTAACTTCTGCTCTGATTTTGATCGGGTCCAATAATAAATCTGCAAGCTACGAAGCCGATCGTATCACTACCCTAGAAGAACCCCGCCATAACGACAACAGAAAAATAACTCGTTCCCCCAAAAGGTACATAATAGAAGATCTGTTTATAGGCATGAAAAATATTAAGATTCTGATAGTTCTACGAGTTGAACTAAAAAAATGTATTTTAGTTCATAGATGCTTAATTTTATAAGTTTTAAAGCAAGAAATTTCAACAGGTATAATACTATCTAGGCCACGTTACTGGTAGGTAAGATACGGAATGAAAGTTCTGTATATATTCCTATAAAAGACAATTTGTCATGGTGTGGTGTATGGTGTCAAATATACCATATCACCAGCTTGGTCGACTGGTGAGCGAATCTGCTTTCGAGCGGGAAGACCCGGGTTCGAATCCCGCTGCCGACATGGTTGACGCGGCTAGAAATACGGCATGGGACTTGGGTAAACATTCGAATAATTATCGAAGTAATTATCCGACCCAAGAATGGGCCAGAAGGTTCGTTCCTATAGCCTCATTCGATTCGATTCTATTCTATACACCACAAGGAGAGCTAACTGAAGCGTACCACCTGGATAACAGATGAAATAAAACAATTCCGCAAAGTAAAAAGACTTACCTACACAAATTCAAATGTAACAAATCGAACAACTCTCTACAAGACCGTTATAAACATAATGTAATGGCCCTCTGAAAAAAATTAACGAAACAAAACGAAAGCACTTCCAAAAGAAACGACAAACAGCAAAGAAAAATTCATAGTGAACCTGGGAAAAGATCAAAGAAATAGTACAGTACAAAGATTTAAAAGAAGAGAAGAAATTCAAAAATCCAAGGGAAACAGCCACTAATTTCAATACTTTCTTTTCTGAAGTCGGTGCAAAAATCTTCGACAAAGTATCCAAATCTACTCCACATAAACCTGTTGCTGTTGGCTTAAGTCCTGTCCAATTACTAAGTACAACTAACACATGGAGACCAAATCCAGTTAGTCTTCAGGAAAGACGTAAAATCTTATGCTTGTTGAAAAATACAAGAACAGTTGGACATGATAACATAAGCCTTCAATATATCACAGACAGTTTCAATGTCACAACACCATTACTTCCTTTGATAATCAATACTTCTATTGCTACAAACAAATTCCCGGATCAGTGGAAACATTCCATAATCAAACCGTTGCATAAAGCAGGTGACATCAATACTGCATCGAATTACAGGCCAATTAGCCTTTTACCAGTCATATCCAAAATGCTAGAAAAAGTAATATCAAATCAACTCTCGACACATTTGGACAAATCTAACTTACTTCATCAAAACCAGTATGCTTACAGAAAACATACCAGCACTCAAGACGTACTGCTTAACATCACCAAGTAAATATACAGTGACATTGACAAAAAGAACGTCACTCTCTTGCTTTCGCTTGACCTCTTCAAAGCTTTCAACAGTGTTGAACATACACGGTTTCTGCAGAAAATCTCTAACTTAGGAATTGACACACAGCGGTTCCAGAGCTATCCATCAAACCGCTCTCACGCAGTCCGACTAGAAAACACGATTTCATCACCCATACAAAACGATTTCGGCGTTCCACAAGGTTCTATTCTGGGCCCACTTCTGTTCTCTATTTTTATCAATGATTTCCCATCCATGCCCTCAAACACGAGAATTTCTATGTACGCAGATGACGTACAAATTGCAATGACCAGCCAAACTATCTCACACAAAAACAAACGCTGAAAGACTTTTAAAACACGTAAAATCATGGCACGATCAAAATGGTCTCAAGCTGAATGCAAACAAGACACAGTGCATCATTTTTGGCTCCAAGAACACAATAAAAAAGCTCCCGAATTTAACTGTAACGTTAAGAAATGACATTATTGAACCAGTGGGAAAAGTAAAAAATTGGTTTGATCTGGTTTGGATAAAAAAATATCTTTCACATTCCGTATGGAGAAAACACCCAACAAAATTAACGGTACATTAATGTTCCTTCACTGCGTGAAGAACATGCTTGATGAGAAAACTAGATTATTAGCCATCCAATCTTCAGTGTTATTATGCTTCGATTACTATGACTTGGTCTGGAGAGATATACCTGAAGGTCTTCAAAAGAACTACAGGAGTGCAAAAAAATTTTGCTGCTAAAGTAGAATGCACAGGAAACTTGAAAAAAAACGATCATGCAACCCTTCTCATGAAAAAGCTTAACTGGACTACTGATCATTCACAAGGTCAAATATGTATTCACCTCTCTATAACATCCTCAAAGTTTTTCCAAAGTTGTTAAATTCCTTCCACCCACTACCAAGGGTGTGAAACCTAATCGACGACACGATGTTAACATGTTTCTGTTTGTTCGATGCTGGACAAAGGGCTTTTTCAATTTCAGGTGCATTGCTTTGGAATAAACTGCCCACGCATATGAAGGGAAACCAGTCATTTAAAATTCAAAAAAAGGGACATCATTTTCGAATATCAAAGTAGCAAACAAATACAGAAAACTCAGTTCCTTTGCATGACTAAACGAAATTAACTTAGTAACGAAACATCCTACGTATCAGTGTCTATCATGTGTGGGTGTCACACAACTTATGTAAGTGTAAACTGAAGTAGATTTAACAATATTCAAACGAAATAAACGTAAATGTCAAAATCGTGCAACAATTCACCAGCTCTGGAGTCAAATCGACTAATTTTAATTTATCAAAAACCGTAGCGTTTTTTACTTTTTTTCTTTTAAATTTCAGGCTTATTAATTGATACTTCTTTACCGGTTAAATGTTTCAATGTTCATAATGTTCAGTTTTTACAATGCAAGCTAAAAGCAAAAAATTTGTGATAGGAAACAAATTGTATTTTGGCTAAAAATAAATAGAATTGTATTTGAATTTGTACTTGCACTTCAGATTATTCTTCTTCTAAGACTTTTGATGTTTTTTGTTGATCTTTTATGTTATTTTATATTACCTTTCGAAGGTATAATCATAAAGTTCATACGTCAATGTAAGTAATTGCTTTGTTACAATAAGTGAATGTGAAACCTCAGAACTTCAGTCTACCACAGCTCTTCTTTTCTATATCAACATCTGAATCTTGATAATTTGAGACATTCACTCTGTTTTATTTTATTTTTTTGTCTTCCTCTGATATGTAACGTCCGTTTTTATAAAACGCGATGATATTTACAGATAACTATACTAATGATTAAACTAAATAGATCATCAGCAAATCATACTAAACAGTCAACCAGTAATTAAAAATTACAATTTCAATTAAATAACAATTCATGTTTTTTAACTTTTCACTTCTTAGCGTAGTCTGCTTCTATCCCGCTGCCGACATGGTTGACGCGGCTAGAAATACGGCATGGGACTTGGGTAAACAACTGAATAATTATCGAAGTAACTATCCGACCCAAGAATGGGCCAGAAGGTTCGTTCCTATAGCCTCATTCTATTCTATTCTATTCTATTCTATTCTAAAAAATGTCATTTTTCGGTCTTTCACGGATGTTAAATATCTGATTTTGTTAAATGCCATGATTTTAATTCTAAGCTGTGTCTAAAGAAAATCTTTCACTTATCACCTACAATGCGTAGAATGCCTACCACATCAGAATTTACGAGTGTCACCAATGACTACTTCTTAAGTCATCACTGAAAAAGTGAAGTTTGATTTACTTCACCATGTATATTTAACGTTCATTGCGTGATATGAATAATTACCTATACCCGTAGGTACGTCTGTTATATCATCTACTATGCAGAGAATACCTACTACTTAAGAATTTTATGATAAGACATATTTAAAAACTAATGCTGTTACATTTCTTATGTACCAACTTTATTGGAAATATACGTTTGTGTTTTTGTTGTTTGTTTTGTTTTCATGAATCTCCAATACATTTGTTTGTATAATCATTTAAAACTAGCAGGACCCGCGACTAATTCGCAGTTAGTTCAGTAGCATGATTTTACAGGTAGTGAATAAATTAAAGACATTTCGTCTTTCTTGGTCTCTGTTTCTCATGTTCTCTAGAAATTGCTGTCTCTCTACCTCATCCATATCATTTCGTCTTTCTTGGTATCTGTTTCTCCTGTTTTCTAGAAATTGCGGTCTCTCCACATCATTCATATCATTTTGACTTTCTTGATCTTTATTTCTCATGATTTGAAGATGCAATTCTCGCTCCTCCTGACTCATATTCATCC
>VCRD01007388.1:0-15075 GCA_006783055.1 Trinorchestia longiramus
GAGCTGAATACATGGAAGAAAAATAAAGACTTAGGGGTAACTATTCAAGAATGGGGCTCGACAACACATGCGCTGCCTGACAATGTCGTCTTTAATTTTTTCTATTAAAATATATTTTGAATCGTAGTATGATTGTTTAGTGTCCTTAGATGCTCATTTAATGAAAAAACAAACAATAATTTTTTTAATAATGATTAAAAAAGTGGTCGCTAAAGAATTAATTGTACAACTCTTAGGAGGCAGTAAAGTAATCAAATAAAAACGGCATTACTTTCTTTCCAAACTGATATTTACATTATGATTCGTCAGTATCACAATTAGAAAACCTCGAGCGTTCGAGGAAGAATGCATATCCTACATTCTACAGAGGTGACGTGCTTGAAGACTGGTTTGAGCCTAGCAAGTCTGTTTGAAATCTGGCTCCCAGGGTCTTCTAGAATAACGCTATTAAACAACTTGCATGTTCAAAATAAATTGACACAGATTCATGTTTGATAGAATGCATGGGACTATTTAGGTAAGGAGCACGTATGAATGGAGTCTTCACACTCCGAAAATGTTACGAAGCTGAGCCCAGATTATGACGATTTCCAGAGTAATTCACGCCTGGGGTACCACTTTTAGGTGACGGTCGTAACAATATTATTACGAAGTTAATTTTTTTGTATTGCTGGGACAGAGCCATTGAGACCCATAATTTAGGCCAAACGTAATTATTGACTATTCGTGTTCCACCTTTCATGGATTTGACTTTTGTACGTTCAATGACAATACGCATCGTCGTGTCAAATGCTCTCGGAACGAATTGCTTCTACAGACTGCATACTGGTGGAGAACCATCTTCACAGCGCTTACATATGACTGGACTTCGATCACTACCTAACCGTTACCATGGACATTCTGTCTGTACTTTATAAACCTTTGCCCTGTGTTTACTGAAAGTACTCTGGGTTGGCGCCTTCACAATTTTCTGATTATCCAAACTTTATCAACTGTAAGGAAGAGAACTATGCACATGCAAGACCAAACGTAGAGCTTATTTTAGGATTACGCTTTTCGATTGCGATGAGCGTTACTATCTGCAACCAGTCCTCGCTTACATGAATCCCAATAACGAGAAGAATGCACCCACATTTAAATTTCCATGGTATATCATGACTTATACGTACGTAGGTAGAAAATGTTAATTGAATCGCAATAATAATTACGACTTTAACTTCCACAAATAGATTTCTAAGATTAGACAACGTCCATGGTTTTAACTACTTCGTAGTTGCATTACTGATGTTAGTTCCACGACAGTTTCGTCACTCTCTGCAATTCATTTCCAGAGTTGCCCTCTCTTGAGAGAATTCCAAGCTATACACCAACAAGTTTATAAGTAGAATTAGCTAGATATTTCGTTCCATAAGCCAAATTTATAGCTAAAACTTTGATTATACAGAACCTTTCATGTCAATGATAGAAATAAAGTATAGAACTACATATGATTACCCTTTGTATATAAGAAGAAATTTTACTTGTGGATGGTTAATTTTCAGTGAATCGTAATTAGAATGTCATAAGTTGTGCGTCAATAGAGCTTGAATTGGTCAACTTCTTTGTATAGGAGGCAAAGGTGCCAATAACATTCATCACTTTCGCTCGGAGCTCATAATTGTGACAGCATATCCCGTATCTCAATAGTTCATATTTAATGTTCATCAGAGAATGGAGTAACTCCAACTCCACTCGATTCTTTGTCTTGGACTTTATAAGGTTGCTCAACAATCTCTCAACGCAGTTACAATGTGTTCAGCATTGCATTGTTCCAGTTTCACTGCACTCAAGTAGGTTGATATGGCTCATCCGTGTTTTTCACTATATTACATAGCTACGATTCCTATCATTTTATCGACACTATTATGATAAGTTTCATCAAGCAATAAGCTAAACTTGTTATCTCCTGTTATTTATTGAGTATTCTTCAAAATGATTACCTATGACTATCTGTAATATTTCTGAACATTTAGAATGATGTATTTTAAAATTCATAGTTGTTATGCTGTCTGCGATGCAATTCTTGCAAGTCTACCAAGTGATCGGTGTGCATGATCGATGGACAGCAACTAACTGACAAACATAGCAAGGTTCCTAACTACTGCCAATCGTTTCATCCCCAGGGGCTGCAGGAAAGGTTTCATCCCGAGCCTTCCTCCCTCTGCTATTCCCCTCCTCAACCAACGAGATCTACTTCGCTCCTCCAATCCCAATGACCCCTCTTTCCCCGATGTCAACAACAACACCTCTGCCATCTCAACTCACACCCGCTAGATCTGGATTGACAAAGTCCAGTGCCATAGCTTACAACAAAGCCCATCCCAATTTTGCTCCCTCTTCAAATCCCTCTCTGGCAAGTCCAACAATCAACCCCTCAACCAACTCATCACTTTCAGTACCTGAGTTACCACTTCACCACCTCTAGTCACCCAAGTGAGTTGGAGGCTCAATCCTTCTGCCTCCAACTCACAATTGTCCCTCACTTCTGACGTAACAAATCATCCTGCAAGGTCTTTAGATTTATCTACAAACTCCACCCCTTAAACCGATCCTTCCTTCCTTTCACTGCCCACCAAACGAGGGAGGCCATCAAAAAGTCTGGCACTTCCACCACAGCATGTCCTGACCACCTCACCATACTCCACATCCGCCACCTCGGCCCCTCAGGCATAACCTATCTCACTAACAGCTTCAACCTCTCCCTCTCCCACGCCACTATCCCTTCCATGCGGAAAACAGCCATCATCATCACCATCCCCAAACAAGGGAAGTCATCCTCACTCAGCTCTTCCTACCTCCACATCTCACTCCTCTGTCCTACCGTCAAAGTGCTGAAATGCTTGCTCCTATCGCACCTGATGGCACTCATCCCTTTCTCACTCCCAAGACGGTTTCCACCCCCTTCACTCCACCACCTCCACCCTACTTCCCCTAAGTTACACTATAGCTGTTAGTTTCAACCAGCACCGTCCTCCCTTTCGCACAACTATCATGGCAATGGACTTCTCCAAAGCTTTTGACACCGTCCCTCACGCTCAACTCATCTCCCAAATCTCCTCTCTCCCCCTCAACCACCACATACTCCGCTGGCTGGCTGGAACCTCAAAGGCAGAACAGCAAAATGCGCCTACCACCACTAACTCTCCTCCTCCGGACCCGTCCTAGCGGGCATCTCCCCGAGTTCTGTATATTTCTAACACTTTTCGATCTATTTGTCTCCGACTACCCTTCTACTATACCTCTCATCACCTCATACGCTGACGACTCCACAGCACTAGCAACAACAATCAAAATCCCTGATGCATCTGCCACCCTCTCCACCCATTCCTCTAACGGCGCCACATGGGCCAAACAAAAGGGCCTCACAGTATCAATAGCCAAATCCCAATCCTCCCTCTGCACTCCTGACACCCATCAGTCCTGCACCAACCCTCATATCACATGGGATGCGATTGACCTAACACACTGTTGGTCCCCCAAAATCCTGGGAATTACCTTTGACCCCCACTTCACCTTTACCCCTCACATAAACACAATCCGTGAGAGGGCCCGGCATAGGTTAAACATCCTAAAAGCCCTTGCTGGGTTTTCCTGGGATTAGCAAAAAGAAACCATCACTCTCACATACAAGACCCACATCAACTCAATAGTCACTTACGCAGCTCCAATCTGGTTCCCCAACGCTTCCCCTTCATCTAAAGCAAAACTCCAAAACAATCCTGAACGCCGTCTTTCGAATAGCCTTAGGATCCCTCAAAATGGCTTCCACCTCGCACCTTCACAGGGAGACGGGGGTCTTCCCTGTAGCCGACCACTTCTTCCTCCTCTGCTCCCAGTACATCCTCAGCTCCCTCCGCCCTCACCATTCCAACTACCCTCCAATCCCGTTATGAAACATACCCTCCAATCCCGTTTCCTACCCTCCATAGCTCACCTTCTATCTCCAAACGGGGCTGCCTTCCTTCCACCTATAGGCAATCCCTAAACTCCTTGCACTCCTCAGCAGTTCAGCAAGCCATCTCTTCAGCGGGCCTCAACAGGGTCCTCCAACTGTCCCCCGACCCATTCCTGAACTTTAGCAATCCCTTTTCAGATCCACCTGCACTCTTCTCTCCCAAGTCCGATCGGGCAGCAACAGAGCCCTGAACTTTCACCAGGCCCGAATAGGAGCAGCGCAGCACCCCACGTGTCCGTCCTGCGGCGTCGTGGACCGGACCACCAGCCATCTCTTCAGCTGCCCCAACAGACCACCCACATTACCCCTCTGGACCTCTGGCTGGACCTGGTGTCTACGGCAACCTTCCTTTCCAGTGTCCCTTCACTCTCAACCTACTTCCCTCCTCTTATCCGCCNTCCGCCCCCCCCACCCGAGCCTCCACCGCACTCCTGAGTCCCCCCCCCAAATCACCCGCTAGGCAAACAACAATAGTGTTCGTATATACTTCTGCTCTTCGTCTTAAGGCACAGTTTAGGTGAGAACTATTTATTCCTACTCCAATTGCTTGTAGAAAGATATAGAAACGAAAACAATTCAGCAGTCCAGATGTGGATTTTCGCCTTTTGACACACTAAGCTAATGTTTAAATTATGTACAACCACAGTCATACAAGCTCTGAAGCTGAATTCATTCTGAGAGTTATTTCTTTTATTTCCATGTTCTCGAATGCCCCCCTAAGTGTGTAATGTGATTATCATGGATCAGTAATTGTTCCTTTATTTTGTGTATCAAATAAATAACTAATTGTTTTCTTTCCGTGTTTTTTTTCAACGTAAATGTGGTAGAAAGTAGCACCTTTTAAGAAATAGTTGGGATTTAACACGAAAAGGGACATATAGTTTTTTAGTTTCCAGAAAACAGCAGCTTCTCGCTGTTTCTCTCTCACATTTACTTTCCTCGTTGCTGTCTGTGCATTGTTCACACATGGAACATTATCAAGTAGCAATAGAAATCAAGGAGCTCTGTCACTCTCTGCTATATTTTTCGATAAGGCTTCTGGGATTAGGTTTTGTGAATGAGGGTGGAAACTATATCAAATCGTCGTGGATAACACTGAGACCCATCTTCAATGTTTGGTGGATTTTAGTCGTTTTACCTTTTTATCAATGAATCTGAAACTGTCACTTTTCATGCACCTCTGGGGAATGACTTGAGATCAGTGCTTACCCGTTACCAATATCCCGTTGATCCTATTGGTTAGGATATGCTATTATGGACTATGAAAAATATGTATATATACATGTACGAGAGGGCATTATGTCATATATTAAAAGAAGATAGAGCAAAAGTAATATTGGATGAAGAGAAGTTTATTGTATGAAAAGTTACACCTTAAAGAAAGAGAAATTAGGCATTCAATGTTCATCGATTTAACCCTAAAATACACGTGTTTAATCTAGAAAAGAAAAATATATGAAGAGGAATTTTATACTGAAATCAAGAAATTAACATATAAATTTCATTCATTTTAATGTATTTCCTTTTATATCATCAAATTTATGATTGTATCAATATGATAAAAGGTGGCTATGATACATACTAATCATATTAGTTGCTGAATCATATATGATACAAGACGGTCTGCGACGCATATCACTTATCATGGAAATCATCGAAACAATCATTATTTTTATTGAAATAAAGGATTACACAGCCTTTTCAGGACATTTCATGAAAAAATGACATCCAGGCATTTTACATCTTTGTCGGTCCTCGGTGTATTTGGCCAGTGCGCTACACCGTCCAGTTTCGCTTCATTAACAGACTGGTGAGAAATATTACTACGCTTCTTTTTTGCAATCAATTGTTCCTCCACATCAGAAAAATAAGGGCACGTCCTTTTTGTAGTTTTACAGCTTTCCAATTTCATTTTGAGAGTATGTACTTTCCTAAACACCAAACAGGAAATGATGACAGTGATTTATAGAAGATTAAAAAATATGCGGAAGTACCATTTTTGCAATCGTACTTTGCAGTGTGATCGCCCTGGTAGACTGCCTACTTAATCACTTCACTCATGTGGTTGTTATATTCTTTCACTACGTTGGGACACCTGACTGTGATAGTTTTTCGTCCAGCTCGATCTAACCATTGTACAGTTGAAATAAAGTACTGTCCATGATTAGGGAAAAAGTAATTAAACTTCTAAATCTTAAAAACTAGTGAATCAATTTTTCTAAAATTTTAACTAAATGTAGACATATTGTAACTGAAATATTTTGTAAATTTTCAGGTTATTTGAAATGATACAATAAAAGTCATTGATGATTTTATTGATTGTACGTGTCCAAAATTGAGGAACATAATAACGTTTATAGCTAAGAATCATTACAAAACCGAACAGAACGCATTTTTATATATAGTGCTACGACCTTTGTTTTCAATTGCTGCAGCGCATCTACGCCCGCAGGATTTTAGCAAATCATGACATTCGGCAACTGTAGTCTTGGTCCATTCCTTTAGTAACTTCAGCCACAAATCTTCAACGTTTGCTGGATTTCTTGTCATAACATTTTGTCCTAGAGTTTTCCATAGGTATTTTATTGGATTCATGTTTGGACTCTAAGCAGGCTAGTCCATAACATAACATAGCTCGTGACAGGAGTCAAAGCAGTTAGACATTTTGCTCAAGCACATTAACCTTGCATTTTTTACACAAAACGTTGGTTCTCCCACTGCAGCTTGTTCTCTTGCAGCGATCTCTTTTTTCGTCAATTCTCGGTAAATGTTCAATTCCATCTTTCTGGACTGAAACTGTTCAGTGAGGGCAGCTCTTTTTCTGTGCAAAACAAGATACTTCAATTGAATAAGGTCTTCCTCTCTTCTTTCCATTGCAAAATTTGCCTACCTTCATTAGTTCATTAGTGACTAGGAGTTTGAAAGCACCTAATGGCAGAATCTCCTTCTTCTCTAAATTGAGGTTTGAGGCATTACGTCTATACAGGAGTGAAGAGTTTACGTCAGTCATATCCACCATGTAGAAAACAAGCCTCATATAGAACTTCTTAGATTTCAGATGTATTTTGTAGAGTGCAAGAAGTTGATCTGCAAAGTCAACTCCTCCCATTGATTGGTCGTATTACTTGGCAATATCGGGGCATTGCACTTCGATGGTTGTCATACTCTTTGAATCAAAACGAGAAACTGTGGTCAATGGCTCAACTTTAGCAAACATCTAAATCATATTTACTACTCTGTTATTGTATTATTTCACGTATATAGTTCCAGAATTATCTTGTGTAAGTTTTTGCAGTTTCAGAGGCTCCTCTTCCTTTTTTTATGATTTACCCCTGACCTTTTATGCCTTGTGGCAGCCCATGTAATCTTGCAGTTCTCACTGTTCCACAGCACCAAATTCCACGTCGAGCTAGACGATCTACAAGTGGCAGTGAGGTGAACCAATTATCAAAAAAAGAAGGTGGTTCACATTTGCAGGAATGCTTTGAGCTAGGTGCAACAAAAAATTGACACTGGGTTTCAAGTCCAGTACATCAGGGTCATCAACTGGTTCTATCTTGTTAGAGTATGGAATGAAATCGTACGTCATATCACATGAATCTGCTAAAACAAAAAGATTATGCTCCCATTTTTTGGGTTTACCTGGAATGTATTGCTTGGCTGACAATCTCCCTTTGAAAGAAACCAGTTGTTCATCCACGTAAAGACTTTAAATTTTAAGGATAGCATGAAATTTAGTCAGCAAGTGATCAATCATAGGTCGGACCTTCGAAAACTTGTCATTGCTAGTACCAAATGAAAATCAATTTTGATTGCTCCGAATCTATCTCTGCTCATTACATCACCAGCTACGTCTGCAATTGATGCTATTTTCCTACACCAATGCATGTGTGTGCTTGGAAGTTCGCTAATGGAGAAGTAACATACTAATCCAAGCCATTTATCCATTTTTTGGTAACATTCAAAGGATTGTTGATATCATTTTGTGCTAAATACAAATTTGTTTCTCTACCTACTAAGTCTCGGAAATCATCCGACAGTAAATGCTTGAAATACTGCTCAGGAGGAAGAACTTCATGGCAACAAGGTAAATCAGGTCTTAAATATGTAGGACTCACTGACACAAGATCCTGAACAGAAGATCATTTATGGAACTACACAAAAATTCAAATTATAGAATTCAGGATGGGAAACAACAGAAAACTTCAGTTCTAGTTGCACACATTTATACCTGGTTCATTTTCTTTTCTTCAATCCACCGTGAAGTCCCGGTCTGGAACATCATCATCAAAATGTTCATAGCCATCACTTTCATCACCATTCAAAATAATTGTGACTCCATCTTGGACATTCTTGCTTCCACAATATAATCTTTGAGTTAACGGAACACCTGCAAAATAAAAAAAATGTAAGATAACAATGAACATACATGGAAGAAATGTGTGCATTGTATCAGGATATGAAAATATTTGCAGTGATTGCATAAATACTAAACTACCGGAAAAAAATGTCAATGTATTTTCTGTACATATGTAGAAAAGTAGTATTATGAACAGAATCTCAAAGAGATTCAATAATTTTGATTTATTTCAATTAGAAATTATAGCACAAACGTATTATATTGTGATAATATAATATTATACAATCACAATATATTAGAAACGAAATGTATTGTGAGTGAGTCTGCAGTGAATCACTCAATCAAGCATAGATGTGATGAATTCGTCACCACACTTTGAGACAATTTTTTTGCCATTCAAGCAATGAGATCTACTTTAAAAAGTATAAACGTTTAATAGATGTATTAAACATCATGTTCAAATTATTATACGCGTGTGGTTCACTTGAAAATTCGTCCATGTGGGTATAAATAGCACCAACGCGAGGGCTAAAAAGCATACGTCACTTTTCTGCACTTTTTGTGTTGCCACTGGTAAGCCGGTGCGAATAATGATACAACATTTGTCCGACTGTAAACAGAACATGTTCCGTACTTGTCACGCTCCTTTGCTATATTCAATCGCTTCTAATCATTGGCGTTTTAAGCGTTTCTTTTTTTCTGGGACGATTCGTCACAGCCATGCATAAAGGGTTGGATAATTCATAACCACCTTTGCATCGTGGCAGGGAGTATAATCCTGCTTACATATAGGATTCTCAAGTCCAGAATTCTGTGATATTGGTACAGCATGTTATAATACATTCATGTCCGCAGTGGCATTAACTGCAGTGTTTAAATGTACAAGAGGTGATGTGCCCTGGCCTCATATCATACCAAATACCATCACGATGCCTCCACCAAACTTCACAGTTTTCTTTATACTGTTTGAATATAAACTTTCACCAGTTTTTCTTCTTACAAACTGTTTGCGATCACTGCCAATTACATTAATTTTAGTTTCATCACTGAAAAATATTTTTTGCCAATCGCCTTCAGACCAAATGACTTGCTTCTTTGCAAATGCCAATCTTGCTGCCTGGCTCTTTATACTTATCAATGTTTTTTCCGAGGAGATCTTGCATAAAGACCTATTTCATGCAATCGTCTGAACACAGTTTGTCGTGAAACATTTGTGTCACCTTCAATTTAGCGAGAAATATTATGTGCAGTCAGAAAACGGTCTTTTAGTGCTAGGTGTTGCACACCTCTGTCCTCTATTGGTGTAGTTTTTCCTGGTTTACCCGGCTTCTTTGTATTAGTTAGTCTGCCATTTTCATTATGCAGTTTCAGAATTCGACTCACAACACTTGCAGAACACCACCAGTTTACCAATTTGTTCAATTGTCTGATTTTCCTTGGGTAATTTAACAATTTTTCATTTAACAGCTGCATCAACTTTCATTCGTTTGACCATGGTTAGAATTCCTGCAGTGATGTCAAGTGATCTTTATCTTTTTTATCTATGTCCTTACTTAGGAGAAAACCGTTTTTTTTTAGAATTTTAACGCATCTTTTGTTATAATGTTCCTTTATTTTTGGACACCTAAAATAAATAAAATCATCAATAACATTTATTGTATATTATGAAGTAACCTAAAAATTTACAAAATAGTTCAGTTACATCATGTTTACATTTAGTTAAAATGCCAGAAAAATTGATTCTCTAGTTTTTAAGATTTGGAAGTTTAATTACTTGTTCCCTAATTATGGATAGTACTGTAGGCTACACTCTAATTAGAGTAGATATCAAACTGACAGTTTTATTGTGTTGCTTGTGTACTAGTGATATAGCAACTCCATCAGCATTGATAATAATCTGTTCAGAAGCTCTTTGACCTAGTTTCTTTATGTCAGCTTTTGTTGGCATCTTGTTAGAGGAACCTGATTTCTGCGTATGGTGCCATGAGAGTAAGTACCTCTTTTAATAAGATGTGTAACAAGATCAAGATAGGCATGGTAGCTATCAAAATATAATTTGTAACTATAGTTATCAGGGAAAGTTTGGCTAAATCGCACAACAACGTTAGCTACAGCCTCCAAATCAGATTCATTGCTTCTGAATTTAAGGTCGTTCTTTAAACGTGTGTAAATATCAAAATCATTCGCAAATCCAGAAACGCCACTCAAAACCAAAAATTTGTAGCCCCATTTGAGCGGTTTCAAAGGCATATATTGCTTCAGGAAGCTGTTCTTTTTTTTGGGCATATATGTTCGTAACTTAATAGGCATTCTTATAATGGAACAGATTGGAAGTTTTTCCTCATTTCGTGCACAATGGGACGAATATTGTGAAGTCTGTCATGACCATCTTTACCAGCTGGCATGTACTCATCATTCAGGGCAAAATAAAGTGTGCTTTTAAATTTTCAAAAGTTTTTCCCGACATTGTGCTCATAATATTTTGATGTTTTGATTTGACACATGATCTCTTTTGTTGGACGTGCCATGGCTCATGGTGAGTACGATCCCAATGTATCATACTTCCGCGTCTCATCTGAGTTAATTTCAACAATATCAGCAGGATTTTTTCAGCACTATATTGGATACTCTATTCGATCATATACTCAATCAATGACTGGGGAAAAAATTTGTGAAAAATGAATAATGAATTTCGAGAGTTTGTAGCTTTGATGGAATTTCAGAGTTCCCTTAAAACAATTTCTGAGACTCATGAATAATCAAATATCTTTTCTTCCACATGAGTTGCATGGGTTTCTTCTTCGGACCTCAATCCTATCTATTAACGCAACATCCACTTTTTATAGTTATAGTGTAGTTTTCAGGCATTTGTGGTTTTCTGTTATTTTCTTTAAGGGAAATTATTGGAAGAGTTTGTGTACTCTCATCATTTTCTGAAAAAAACGAGCTTTTCGAGAAAATTCAACTTACATCTTTTATATGAAGAGTTTTGAATCATTACATATGTTATGGGAAATAATTATAAGGTAAATCAGCCAGTTCATGTGATATTTTTTCAGAAAAACCTTAGAGAATGTGTTTTTAACTCATGTATTTTTACGTGTATACTTCTGCAAATCGGTAAAACCAAGACTAATATCGCATATTCAAGCAAGGTAAATAACAAGCAAATCATTGTTTTAAAATTCGAGATACTGACAAAAGTATTGATTCAGGAACATTTTGTAGGAATATAAATTACTCCTGTAAGATCTTTGGTGTGCTACCTGCGCCGTGTGTTTCCGTTAAGGCAGTGGTTCCCAAACTTTTTGTGATCAAGTACCACTTGGAGGTCCCGTACAGTCGTTGCGTACCACCTGGTTCGTCAGCCACAAAATATGTTATTTCTTGTCCATAAAATACAACGAATACTACATATTAGCTGCTAATATGTAGTATTATTTGTATTTTATCTTGCTAAATGCGCTAATAATTAGCGCATTAAGTAGGTGTACTGTTTGAATTTAACGGTGGGCCGCTGGGACAAGGTGGGTGGTGTGTGGCAACAGTGGTAAATCGTTGCCAGATTATCCTGTTAGGCAGTAAACATTTTTGTGAAGTAAAAAATAACAAAATAAAAATTATTCATGACCCAGAAAGTGTTCGCGTACCACTAGTGGTACGCGTACCACAGTTTGGGAACCACTGCGTTAAGGCAATTGTTTTTAGATCGTGCCTTATGTCTACTCGAGGTTGACGCCCTGTGAGTTGGTTAGGGCATGTGATCTTCAGTTATAACCTCCTACGGTCGCAGTCTTACGTAAGCTTCTACTCAGATGTAAAAGGTTGAAATACCGAGTAGAAGTTGGAACCAGGGCTGCCATTCAGATTTTACGATTTTCCCAAGGGTGATCAACTAAATTTCCCAAGATTTCCCCAGATGTCAAAAATGTTTAAAAAACGGAATATTTAACGTCACTTATCATGTTTAATAATCATTTTCTTCATTATCCTCCTGGTCTACACCATAATGACTTATTATATTTTTTTCTTTCTGTTTTTTGAGTCTGGCTTCATACAGCTGATGAATAGTTACGTCTTCAACCTTCTTTATCAATGATTTCTCTGGCTCCCAGTTTAGGCAGTTTGAAGAACTTCTTTTCATGTACTGTTTTACTAACAATCGATCACTTACTGTTTCTGTTTTTGACACATTCGCTGTTTTTGTTTTTATGTCATTTATCTGAGAGAAGATCCTCTCAACAGATGCTGACGAATGTGGGAGAACTGTTAGCGTAGTCATAAAATTCGACAGGAGCGCATACCTACAGTTACCCAAAACGTCACTTAAATCCATTAGTGATTACCAGTATCTTGATATATTTTCTGTGGCTAGATTCAGGTCGGATGCAGACTGTCTGCAATTGCGCCACTGATCATCTAATTCATTCAAATGTTCTTCATTTAAGATTGAAGAGAAATGCAGAGGCAATGGAGCAATCGTTGACGGAGACTTGTTTACCTCACTAGCTACTTTTGGATCCAGCACTCTCAATTTTGAAATGACTCCATCTTCACTAAATGGAAAACGTTTTTCAATTTGCGAAGTGAGTTCAACAAGTACACGCAAGCAATCGTTTCGAAATCTCTTGTTTAGAGCATCGTTTTTGAAGGGGTTTTTCTGCAAGTGCGAGATCGCTTTCCCACCAAGATAGACATCATCGATGTCTCTAAATAGTTTTTTTATTGTGTACCTCGATTTCAGATAACTTTCTTGTTTTCATGATATCTTCTTTGATGAAGAACCTTAGTAAGTCTATAAACTCAGTAGAGACTGATGTGTAGAGCTGGTGTAGTCTGAAATGCTCTGATTTAACTTAATATTGAGACGGTTTAGTGTATTTTCTGTAAAATGTTCTGTAGAAATAATAGCATTGGTTTCGTTCCGCGGTCATTTAAAGTCTCGTATATCTTCTTACAACCATCAACGTCATTTTTCTTCTGTTCACTCTGAAAGAAGAGGACCAATGCATCGTATTGCACCAGAATAGATGATATTACGCTTTCGCGTGAAAGCCATCTTGTTTGTGCCAGTTTCGGAATTTTATGATGCACTGTCTTTGTGACTTCTTGAATGAGATGGAAGTCTCTCATTCTTTTTCCACTTCGAGAAAAATAAGTTGATATGTCTCTGATGAAACACTCTCAATATGTAGGTAGAACGCTGACAGCCCTACTTGCACAAAGTGCAAACGAGTGGCAGACACAACCCATAATAAAAGCTGATGGAATTTCATCTGCTAACAGTTTTTGAAAACCACTGATTTTCTTCATCATCGTGGAGTAATTGTCACTTCCAAATCCAACAATATTGTGGAGAGGAACATTTCTTTCTTCAAAGACCGCTTTTACGGCATCAAAAAGGCTTTGTGCGGTTCTATTTTCTACTACAATTGAATCAAAAATAGTATCAACTACATCTAATTTTTCAAATCGAAAAATTGCACAACCACTGCTAGTATTTGAGTTACAGAAATGTAAGTACTTTCATCAATTATTATTGAGAATTTTTGATTCCTACAAATTTCATCTAACGCCAATTTTTCATATGAAGCAATGCCATCTTGTATAACATAGGAAACTTTAGTTTTTTTTATTGCTAGTTTCTTAGCGAATTGGCTATCGGGACACACTCTTTTCAATAAATCCGTGAAGTGATCTGCATGAACAAATGGGATGTTGTGCTCAGTAAAAATCCTGCGACGAGCAATTCACTCCTTGCTATTTCTTCTGATTCTGTTGGTGTTGATTTTGTAATAAATTGAGTAATATTGGTAGAAGATTTTGCAGTTTCAAAATTAGCTTTATGTTTGGCAGAAGCTTGATGCTTGATCAAAGCTGATTTGTTTGCATTTTTCACGGTACATGTACAAAGTTTGCAATAGCTTGAAGTTTCGATGTGTTTATCTTATTCTAGCCAGATTTTGATGTCTGGGTCATTCAACCATTCCTTTTTGAATGACTGGTTGTACCATTTTGTTTTCTTCTTCTGAGGCTCCATGTTTAAGGCTATTGAAGATTAGACTTGATGGTGTCCACTGTAGCACAGATACAAGGCGGGCGCACACATCAAAATCGCTCAAGGTAAACTAAGGGCCCGGTTGCTGTAGCCGGCACACGCTTGTTACTAACGAATGTTTAACGAGCTTTGAACGAGTATTTTGCAAGATTGATTTTCATCTCAGAGTAATTAAAAACAATTCCTATTTGTGGAAAATATGTATTTCAATCTTACAGTTATTCAGTAAGTATCTACTTAATGAAAAATGAGATCGTTATGTCAAATTCCCAAGAACTCGACAGTTTTCACTCTTATTTCCCAATATCGCCAGGATGATAATGATTTCCCAAGACCTTGGACAATTTTTTAACGGTTCGCAGCTTTTATTTAGAACTCTTACATTGACAAAAGTTATATTAGTACGACTTACAATAACTGAACACTTAATGACTATATGAAATTCAGGAATAACTTAAGTAAAAATGATGTACATGGAGATTTGCATTGAGGGGTTACTAAACCACTAGTTGCTGGACAAAATACAAGAAGGCTGTGTCGCGTTGAGGGGTGACTAAGCCACTACACTCCTAACTTTATGTAATAAACAAAACAAACAAAAAACAAAAACGTATATTTCCAATAAAGTTGGTACATAAGAAATGTAACATCATTGGTTTTTAA
>VCRD01007389.1:0-20618 GCA_006783055.1 Trinorchestia longiramus
GGCAAGAAGCAAAAGAAGTTCCAAGCTATTTCTCGTGCCAATTTCATGGAAATACAAGCTGAGTTTCCTGTTGACAAGTTCCTTTATTTCCTTGAGTAAGGTCACACGGGCAGTTAGATTAGGCTTGTTAAAGTTGGTTGCTTAAAATCCCCCAAGCACAACCAAACTTTACAGGTCATGCTACATCCTTACCTCCCGGAAGCTTCAGACGGACTCAACGCTGCTCAAGATCATCTGAATCATTTAACGTACCACCTTACTGAAATAAAGCTAAGTCACATTCAGGAGTCTTCTCATTTCCCTCATTCAGGCTACACAGGCAAAGAAAAATAAAACCAGAGAAAAACAACCTGTACTGTAAAGTTTGGTAGCTGAAAATCCCATCAGCACTACCTACCATACCATAACTTTACGAGTACTGTTTCTGGTCAGAGATAGATATACTATAAGATGTTAACATTAAGAATATAAAAACCAATGTGTATCTACTCTATACTCTATTGGAAATAAGGTTCACTTATTTACTTTATTTTTTATTGATTAACGACCATTGTACAAATCTTTTAGAACTTAATTGTTTGCAGAACAAAACTAAGCTGTTTTTAAATGAGGTGCTTCGTATTTTTATATGTAAGGTCAATATTCTTTAAAAATTGCTATCATGCACATTTCTTAGGTACTCGCCTCCGCAACTCGTAGTCAGCGCAGGAGTTTGTATAATTCCGACATGTTGCCGGACCGCAAGTTTCGCCTCGCTGAGAATCCGGCGCGGTTCGATTGAACGAGAATATATTTGTGTAGAAGAAAAGAAGTTTTGGCTACTAAAATATAGTGTATGTTCTTTAAGTGTAAAAGTAAATTGTAGGAAAAGGTAAGGATATTTTAGTGAATAGTTAGCTAAGTTTATATGTTTTTTCAGTTACTAACAAGTATGAGCGCATTGCTATGACATTTCCGGACGAGGGTTAGATATTCTTCGTTGAAGTAATTCACTAAGTAATAGTAAAGAATAAAGTACTCAGTGAAAGTAATGAGAAGAATGGTGTTCATTTTTGTGTTTTGGAATGCCTACTTTTACTATAACCTATATATAAAAATATGTTTATAAATTTGGAGTGTTTCCAATTGGAGAAAAGTGAGACATTCTCTACTCCTCCCATCCTATAAAAACATCACACTTTAACATTCTCTTGTATACATTAGGTAGAGGTAGTTTTCTAACTGACATCATTTCTTTGAAATTATGAAGACCTTGTCCTCCATCACAGCATGACAGATGTATTGTCAACAGGGCTCAGCTTTAGCTACTTGTCCTGTTTATCCATTAATCCTTTAATGACAACCATTCTCTATGAAGTCCAATAGATATCATTCCTTTAAATCCTATATTTTAAATGTTTTGTTCCAAAGCTGGGTAAAATTCTATAATAAATTAGTAGAGATAGTCATTTATGTGTTTCCTTCAGAAAAGAAATAACTTGCCTATTATAGATAATATGATGGGTGTTCATGAGTTAATATTCTCCATATTATTACGTCAAAAGAAATGAAAATGTGCTCTCAAGATCTTGAGTTGGATTCTGGAGCCCAGAATTCCTGACAGAAATATTAGAATGGCTCCCAACTTTTGAGTGTTGATTTTAGAATGTTCACTAATTTCATTTATGATTTGACAAAGCATTTTTCTTTGATATAGAAATCTCTCTTTGAATGAAGAGAGATTGGAATCTGTAAACTTTTCAGTATTTATGTGTATCAGTTGGTCATCACAAGTCTAAGGGCCACAAAATTATATATTATAAAATACATAATTTTATTAACTGTAAATTTTGTATGGTCACTCATCAAAATTTCCTGATATTTTTCCCTTAATTTGCTGCATGCCTTTGTTGGCTGCACAGAGTCCTGTGGAGGCCTGCATGTGGCTTGCTCACCACTGATCTTCATAGTTCTCCCACTCTGATATTGAACTATACACACTATTTGTGTCAATTATGCAGACTTAAGTTATAGCAGTGGCATCACTTGGTGTTCTGGATTTTTAAATTGAATGAAAGAATAATGGTACATGGGTATCTATAATGCCCAGGAGCTGATGTGAGATACTTTGCAGAGCCTGGTAGGTGTGTCATTCAGGTAGCATTACTTTGGTACTTGCTCATCAGGTTTAACTACTGAAATTTCAAAATCCATCTCCTTTGGTATCCACAATACATACAATGCTTATAATACATGTATACCTGTTCTCATTTAAGTTAAATAATTTTTCTTCAGTGGTAGATAGGAAGTGCTGGGATGGACACACATGGATAGAGAGAGTGATGGAGATACACTATTATACAGGGTGGACCTAAAGTAAGGTACCTTTTTAAAATTATTATAGCTATAAATCTAAAAATGGCAAAGAGATTTGGTTAATTCAGAATGAAGGAAGAAATTTCAAAGTTTAATATAAATTTATAAATGAAACAATAAAATATGTTTAACTATGGAATATAATATCTTTTAAATGACCTCCATTATTGGTCAAACAATGGCATGCTCTTTCAACGGTGCTGTTCAGTACTTTCCGTAATGTCTCTGGTGAAATGTTGTCGATCTCTTGAATGATGTTTAGTTTCAGTTACTGTAAAGTATCAGGCATTTCAATGTAAACATTTTCCTTTAAGTATCCCCAAAGAAAGAAATTGGGAGCATTTGGATTTGGAGGTCAAGGTGTCCACGGTAAATCACCAATATGAGAAATTATTGTTTGGAAAATTGCTTTTAACATTTGCATTTTTTCTTTTGCTGTGTGTGCTGTAGCTCTATCTTGTTGGAAAAAGGTAATCTCTGTGTTATTATCTCCAATTTCAGGTATCAAATATTCTTGAATTATCTGCCTATACAGGTTTCCATTAACACAAATTGCATTACCATTAGCATCTTCATAAAAATATGGTTCAATGATCCTCAAAGATGTGATGCCACACAATAGTGTTACTTTAGCTGAGTGAAGTGGACATTTATGAATTTTGTTTGGATTTTCTGAAGCCCAGAATCTACAATTTTGCTTATTAACAAAACCATTGGAATGAAAATGTGCCTCATCAGTCATTATTAAATTCTTTACAAAGTTTTCATTTTCTGCAAGTTGCAGAAATCTTATCACTTTTGGTAGTGTCACAGTTTTTCTAAATTTCAATACCAGTTTTTTTTATGCACTTCTTTGAAGGACTTCTTTCAATACCACCAATATTCCTGTAATTCTTCTGAACTGCAGTAACCGAACAATTACATCGGAAGTAAAGTTCCACCAGTTTTGCTCGTTGTTCCATTGCCTAGTGATTTATTTTGAGGGGTGGATTTAAAGAATTTTGGGCAATGTGTTGTGATTGTCAGTAGACTTGATATGCTAGTATAAAACTTTAAAATCTTTTCATTCATTCTGAATTAACCAACTCTCTTTACTATTTGTAGTTTTATAGCGATAATAGTATTAAAAAGGTACCTTACTTGTGGGCCACCCTGTATATGTAGATGAAGAACAACCATGAAATTAGAACAGAAATTTATATGATCTGGATAAGGAACAGACACTTATTAAGAAACAAGTTTAGGTTGTGGTGCTTAAAACATAACTCTCGAATTCTATTCAGGAACTTGGATCATTATTTTCATTGTGCAGTTCTGTAAAAACAAAAATGTTTGGCAAAATAAATTATTTCTCAATTTCAAGTCTTGCAGGGGGTGAATCAAAAATAGAGCGTAGAGTAGCGTATGAGTGTGTGTACACGTGGGTCTTAAAAGAGTTATTGTAATTTCAGGGCAGTATCATTTGGTAAAGCAAGTAAATTTTACTAGAAAATACTGCAAGACAAATTTGAAGGGCAATTATATTAAATTTTTTAGACAAATCAGACATTTTAAAAGAGAAGCTATGATATTGATCTTCTCACAAGAGGAGATCCTAGTGATTTTATTGAAAAAAATTTGAAATTTACTTGTTTGCAATGCAGAAGCACTGCCATTTACTATTACTGACTGAATTAATATAGAATATGCAAATTAATAATACAGGGTAAACATAGTGTCACTCATAAGAGAAGACACAATCAACCAGAGGGAATGGATCACAAAGTTTAAATTTTTTAGTGCTTTTTCTGATTGAGATCACTTATTTTTTAGTTTTATTACCTCTGTTTCATCATCATTAACATCATACATTCCTTGTTAACTTGTATTTTTTCCTATCAACAATAAATTATTTTTCCATGAAATAGTCATAAAGTAGTGTTATCAAAGTGAATTTATAAATTAAAATTTGTGAGAATACGTGCTCCTGTAATTTTCAAGATGCTGATCAGTTTTCCATTTTAATTTTCATATTTATGATATTTATACCAAAGTGTACAGCACTCTTCAATATAACAGTGCAAAATTTCAAATAATGAAATTGTTTTACTGATTCTTCATTCTTTTCAGATGCTAGAAAATACTTTGAACAGCAGCGTCATGGCTGGGGCAACTGATGAACCTGCAGCAGACTTGGACGCTGCAGGCCGGATGCTCGAGAGACACATAGCTTATGATTCAAGCTTTCCTACTCTAGTGGACAAGTTACAAATTATTCCTAAAGGTAAATAAAGATTGCCAATTCCTCATCTGAAGTATGGTAGGAGTAGGAGTTGACTTCAAGGATTGCCACTTGACTAATATTTTTAACTCACCTACAGTTGGTTTTTGTTAAAAGATGTCAAAACATATCTTGCATCAATTTCTGACAATGATGTCTGGTGTCAAGGCTATAATGGCTCTATAAAGTCTCAATTAATTTTAATTACCCAGAAAGGAATACTACAATAATATTTTTACAGAAACTATGCTCCAACAAGGCAAGTTAATTGTAGAAATTATGTTATACAGTGTTCCCTCACTATAAGTGAAAATCTGCGATGTAGGGCTGCCATATTTATTTTAAGATCACGCACATAATAATAATATATCATTTTATAACTACGGACACGCGATAGTCCGAAGCTAACATGAAATAGAAGAGCGGTGAGGGAAAGGGGAGTCACTGTCATGCTTTTATAAATATAAACTGCATAAGTGCCATTTATAAATATAACCCTGGTAAATAAATCTTTTAACATTTTACAAATGCAAGCTACATCCCATCTTTTTTTTAAGTAATTTTTCACTTCCTGTCGAACTCTCTTCTTCTTCTGTCATACTCTCATTTTTTTAATTCTCTGTTTGTCCTCAATTATTCTGTTACTAATACCACACAATAAGAAAGATATTCTTATTCTAACTTATATCAGCTCTAGTGACCTAACACTTCAAAGGCATGTCACAATTTTGGTCTTAACAATTATGATTAGATCTTGAAGCTGGAGATCATTTCTATTTCTGACTTCATTTCTCCTTATTCATTCCATTTTTTCAATCATTTCCAATTGCTTGAATTGTCCTTAGTCATGATATAGTCATATTTTTAATAATTTACAGAATTTAATTTTTTACCACTCTCTTTACTCAAAGTTAATTTTTTTTACAATAATATCTGATTTAATATTAGCCTGTTGTAGAAACTTAATTTTGCTCTTTTAAGCCAATAACTTAACACAGTTGCTCCCCTTGTGGTCCATTCACATAACAATTGACTCCATTCTTCTTATTCAAGTATCACAAATACATATTCCCTCTTAAGTTATAGAAGTATTTTTCTTAGCAACAGAGGAGTTCTGAAAGTACTACTCAGTTCCTTTGTTTTAGAAGTTTTCTGTTGTTTTATGGTAGGAGTGCTATGCAATACACTAATAGGTCACCTGCTAGGTGAGCCATCACTACTTGGGCTCATCCACCAATCACTTGAGACATTCTAACTTCCAGCGTCGGAAGAAAATTCAATGCTGCTTTTTGAACTTGGTTTCATTTGTGCTTCTTTCTTGTTTAACATTCAATCCTATATCTTATGTAATGCACATAACCTTTATTTTCAGGTGGCGTGACTGTCAGTGGACTTGCTGAGAGCGACTACCCTGGAGGTTCAGCTTCCAGCGGCACGGGGGCTGTGCTGCGACACCTCCACACAATGCGCAAAGTGCCCTTACCCAAGGAGCTCTTGCACCATTTCCAACGTATCCTTTGAATGCAGTGTTGGGTGCACTTTTTGCTTCATTAATTGCAAGTTTCAGCAGGTTTTTATTTTTTGCCTTATTACTTGCAAGTTTCGTCAAGATTTTTATTTTATGGTTTGTTAAATAGAAGTTTCAACAGTTTGTTTTCATATTTTTAGTGTGACTAGAAAATTTTGGATAGTTTACATTTTGTTTTTTACTTGAAAATCTTGGGCAGATGTTTTCATTTTTTGGTTTGCCACTTAAATGTCCCAACCAGTTTCTACAAATATTTTTCTGCGATATTTTTCCATCGTTGTATTTGTGTTAAAATCTTTCTTTTACTACAAGTCATGACAGTGCTTGCAGATGCCATTGCTTAGAGGACTTTAGATGTTCGCTTCATAATTTGAGGCTCATACAGCATTCACTGAATGATGACACTGATGTTGAGACTTGAAATATGCATCAGATTGCTAGTACTTAGTGTTAATTGTAACAATATTAATTTTAATTTATGCTCGTATTGCCGTGAATTTCCTGAAGTATTGGCATGCAGACATGCAGTGTAACTGCATGATGGGGCTCTTCCCAGAGATAGGACGGGCCTGGCTCACCATAGACAGCGCTATCTACGTCTGGATGTACAGAGATGGGTGAGCTTTGATGTCTTTATACCGCTATAATTTAATATGTTATAACAGTTGAACTCCTGAGATAATGTTTCTGTCTCAGCGAAATTTTTGAGTGATGCAAATATGTTATTATCATCAAAAAAGAAGCTGTGATGAGCCTTGTTTTCAAATTTGTTGCATAGATTGCTCTCATTTCTCCCCTTGGAACACATAAACAATTTATAAGTAATTTTTGGGACTCAAGTGCCAAGCTTTAGTGTGAGTATAGAATACAATTACTTTTTTACCTACTTTTATAAAGCTATTAGGAAAACTATTTTTGGAAGTGGAATAAAGTTTTTTGCACTACTTGAAGGCATTCAAATTACACTAAAAACATTCAATATAATATAATAATTTTGAACAAGAAATTTAGATGTGAAAATGGTTTGGTTTTTAGCAGTTACATCTAAATGAAACACAACATTCTAACTAGGTGTAACTGCTGAAAAATTCACCATTTCTTCATTTTTACTTCTTAATTGAGTCTTGTTTCGTAAGTTTAAAAGTTTATTTATAATTTACTTTAACTACACTTGATTTCAGGAGTGACCTTGCATACTTTGATGGCCTGCACGACACCATCTTGGCTGTAGGACTCATGAAGCCCAAAGTGGGCGTCTTCAAGCCCTACATCGAGCACCTGCTGGTGCTGACCACGCCCTCTGAGATGGTGCTTCTGGGCGTCACCTTCTCCAGGGCTGTAGACAGTGAGTTGACAGCTGAGCACTACCTCATAGGTGGTAGACAGTGAGTTGACAGCTGAGCACCACCTCATAGGTGGTAGGCAGTGAGTTAACAGCTGAGCACCACCTCATAGGTGGTAGACAGTGAGTTGACAGCTGAGCACCACCTCATAGGTGGTAGGCAGTGAGTTGACAGCTGAGCACCACCTCATAGGTGGTAGGCAGTGAGTTGACAGCTGAGCACCACCTCATAGGTGGTAGGCAGTGAGTTGACAGCTGAGCACCACCTCATAGGTGGTAGGCAGTGAGTTGACAGCTGAGCACCACCTCATAGGTGGTAGACAGTGAGTTGACAGCATTTTGCAGTCAACGAGTTAAAACAAACTCGGTCAGCTGCAAAACCTGGATAGTATCAGATGTTGGGGGCATTGATGTGTATATTAATGAGAGGATGTGCGTAGAACTGAGACCTGTTTCATGATGTTTTTGAGGGTTGAACATTTAATTAACGGTAAGAGAACAAAGTCATTGAAGTGACTTAGCCTATAGTTCTGCTACATAAACTACGAGTCTGGATTTAAGCATCTCTTCACGTGTTCTGTATGTCCAGCACATTTAAACAAATAGTGGCATTCGCAATATGTCCGACAGGTTTGAGCAAATCATGATATACTGTTTATGTTCTTCAGATTCAAGCAAGGTACACACTCCTTTTATTCAACTGACGCCCCAGCCCTTCTTGTGCTGTGGAGATAGTATAAAAGTAACTCACGTTAATCCTTTCATAACTCCTTTTCAAGTTGTTCACACTGCTATTTTTTCCCCAACAAATTAACTTACAGAATTTGCTCACGCGTCTATATTTTATTTGACGGAGGTTATATGAATTTTTCATGGTTATTTTGCCCTCCAGATTCGAGCGAGTCGTGCCTGACGCTGCTGCCCGAACCCCTGTTCTCTGTGGCGAACGACGGCGTCTTTCTCATGACGGTGAAGGGCACGGACAACGGGCGCCTCTTCATGGGAGCCAAGTCCGGCCACCTGTGGGAGCTGCTCTACCAGGTGACACCTTTTGTACCTTCATATATTTCAGGGGACTACCATCATTGCTAAAGTGGCTACCATCATTGCTAAAGTGGCTACCATCGTTGATAAAGCTGTTGCCATCATTGCTAAAGTGGCTACCATCGTTGATAAAGCTGTTGCCATCATTGCTAAAGTAGCTTCCGCCATTAAAAGAGAGGTTTACCTTTTTTGGATTAGCAGACTTACCTGCTTCACCTGGTCCACTGTTTGAGCAAAGTCAATGTTCTCTGATGGGACACCTTGTGATTTAATGACGGACTTTTACCTGAACTCCCAGCGACTCTTCTGATTTATGAACACTTATTTAGTGAACTAAGTAAGAGATGTTGGTCAAAGTTTTGTTACCGGACTTACTGACCAATTAATGTCAAGTTGGTCAAGAGTTCCCAGCCAGCAAACCCAGCAACAAACGGTAAGTTTTACAGCACAGTTCTTTTCAGGTTTCATGTTTAAATAATATATATATTCTTTTATTTATTGCACCACAAATTGCAAGGAATAGTTGATACTTGAGGGAGGTTTTATATCTCCTTATTGCACCGCAGTAATACAGAGTTAACTATTGCACCAATGGCTCGGCGAGGTGTACAAAAATCGGCAGCAAGGATCTTTGCACTGAACAATCACTCGACAGCAGAGTGAATGTGTTGCCACTCTGACTGCAGGCGCTCGACTACCCCTACTCCACCTGCTGACGTTTCCTCAATACATAGGGAACCACGCAAGCGACAGATTTTAGTGCGCATACCCAAGGTACCAAGAGGAGCACCCCTAATGTACACGCCCTGCTGAAAACCTAGTGAACGACTAAGTCGTTCACAGTTTAAATTGTGTTCTGGAAGATAGAAGTTTAATATTTGATAGTTCACAAAACAGATGTTTTGGTAAAAGCATGTGTTGTCGAGTCGTTCATTTTGTTGACTTACGAACAACTGCTCCCGAAAATATCAAGGTCAGTATTTAGTGTGAGCAAATTAAGTAGTTTTTCTTCATTAAAATACAATTATTACTTAATTCTATAAGTCTATTGGCAACGCGATGCTTCTAAGCATGATATTTTTTGTGAAAACACTTGGCGTGAGTGCTTGAAAAAAAGTGCAAGTAAATGTGAAGCCCGTGAGTGTAATATTAAACATTTTTCAGGCTAACTGTACATCCTTACAAAAATATTTTGACTGCGATGGCTAGTAACTCAATCTGTTTCAGTTTCAGTCTGATCAACAGTCCAGTTCAGTACACAGTGTGTATGTACTTTCTCTAATAAACAGAGATGCAGCACACAGCTTTATGATGCTTGTAACGTGTGATGCAGCACACAGCTCTATGATGCTTGTAACGTGTGATGCAGCACACAGCTCTATGATGCTTGTAACGTGTGATGCAGCGCACAGCTCTATGATGCTTGTTACGTGTGATGCAGAAACTACTCCCAGTGTTTCAATTTATGAACCTATGAAAAGTGACTATCCACAGTCTTCCATCTTTTTCAAGGATTTTACTTTGTGAACTTGTGTTCTTACGTTTACTTTGATGTAAGTCAGTCTTCATAATTCGCACAAAATTAATGTTCTGAGTAAGTGTCACATGCTTCATGGCAGGTCATGATTCAACTCGTGACACTTCATTCAAAACATGAACATAGAAGTTTTGATGTGTGTGTGTGCAGGCTGAGGAAGGTTGGTTCAGTCGCAAGTGCCAGAAAGTGGACCATTCTCGCTCAGCGCTCTCCTTCATCCTGCCGTCTTTCCTGGCACTCGCTGAGGATGACTGCATTGTCCAGGTGAGCATTGCACTGACTAGGTGAGCACTGCATTGTCCGGGTGAGCACTGCACTGACTAGGTGAGCACTGCACTGACTAGGTGAGCACTGCACTGACTAGGTGAGCACTGCATTGTCCGGGTGAGCACTGCATTGTCCAGNTGCACTGACTAGATGAGCACTGCACTGACCAGGTGAGCACTGAGCTGTCCAGGTGAGCACTGAACTGTCCAGGTGAGCACTGCACTGACTAGATGAGCACTGCACTGACCAGGTGAGCACTGAACTGTCCAGGTGAGCACTGAACTGTCCAGGTGAACACTGCACTGTCCATCGGCAGGTTGGCTGTTGATTTCACCTTAAGGGCAATTCTTAATTCAGTGTTATTGTTGCTCCAGTTTGTGATTGCATGCACGGTGTTTATTACTTGCCTTTCATTTGGCCAGATCGAGGTGGATGAGAGCCGCCACGTGCTCTACACGCTGTCGGAAGGAGGTCTGATCAGGGCCTTTGACCTGGGCAGTGACGGAACCTCCATCTCATCAGCGGGGTCCATGAGACACTGTGACATCATGAGAGCCGCTACTGCTGCAGCCAGGTGAGGCTGTGGTGTGGGGTCCATGAGACACTGATATCATGAGGGCTCTCTTGGGTCTCCTTGTAGTTTCTTATTTCCTGTTACTGTTTGCTAGGGCCAGGCGATGCTGTCTGCGCTCGTCACCATCGAAAACAGCCAGAACAGAACAGCGTTATCATCAGTCTCAAAAAGTGGTCTTGTGTTACAAATATGATTTTTCGTTTTTGTCGTTTTGTTTGCATTCATGAGCTTGGAGGATCCCTTACTCGATTCTTGTTTCAGTCTCCAGCACCAAACTCTAGTTATTAATTGTAATTTTTTATCATTTTAGCGTACATTATTCATGTTAGAATACTTTCAGAGCGCTTTTACTTGCAATACATTATTAGATGTCACATTCTCTGTCTCTGTTACTAATAAAACCGAAACGAATCTAGAATTTTTTTGCTATTTAGGTAGCCAGTCTTTAATTATAATCTGTAGGTTTCTCGTTCTAGCTTTGGCTCCGGATCTCTTTCAAGTCCTTATGCCGCCTCTGTTGAATGTCTTTATCTTATCTATGCTGGTAGTCCTTGTTATATCAACTTCATTTTTATGTTCTTTGTTCAATGTTGTGGTGTTGTGTGCACAAGTAGTCCCTGTTATTCACTTTCTGTAGTCTGCCCTCCACTCCCAAAGCCTTACCTAAACTCGTCTCTTCCTCAGGACGGTGGACAAGGCAAACTTCAAGAACATCGCCAGCATCTGCGCCCTGAGTGCCTCTGAAGCCCCGTCACTGCACCTTGTAGCTGTCACTGGTGAGGCTGGTCGTTGCCCTGAGGCTGACAGATAGCTTAATATATCACGAGATAATCTTTCTGGATTTTATTAAAAAGCTAATATGTATAATAGAAAGTTAAAATTGTAGGTCCCAGCTGAAGTTAGTCTTGCCCTGAGCTGGTTGCTAGTACCAGCTGTAAGTGAGCTGGTACTTGCTAGTACCAGCTGTAAATGAGCTGGTACTTGCTGGTACCAGCTGTAAATGAGCTGGTACTTGCTAGTACTAGCTGTAAATGAGCTGGTACTTGCTAGTACTAGCTGTAAATCTACTGGTATTTGCTAGTACTAGCTGTAAATGAGCTGGTTCTAGCTGTAAACGAGCTGGTACTTGCTAGTACTAGCTGTAAACGAACTGGTACTTGCTAGTACTAGCTTTAAATGAGCTGGTACTTGCTGGTACCAGCTGTAAATGAGCTGGTACTTGCTAGTACTAGCTGTAAATGAGCTGTTACTTGCTGGTACCAGCTGTAAATGAGCTGTTACTTGCTAGTACTAGCTGTAAATGAGCTGTTACTTGCTGGTGCCAGCTGTAAATGAGCTGTTACTTGCTGGTACCAGCTGTAAATTAGCTGTTATTTGCTGATTCTAGCTGTAAATAAACTGTTTCTTGCTAGAATCAGCTGTACATAGGCTGGTCTTTGCTCATAGGAGTAGTTTTGATTATTTACAAAAGCATCAATTATTCTTGTCACTAAAGGTTTTATTGCAAGGTTTTTGAGGTAATTGTAAATGGATCTAGGTTGACAAGAAATGTGTGAGTGTGTTTAAGTTTTGATGAGTTCATGTAAGTGCTAGCCAAATGACGTTATTCGATGGCACACTGTAAACTTTGTATTGTTGCCTGTAGGAGACAAAATAAAGACACCTGTTCTTAGTTTAGTTTTGGTCTGTTTTAGCAATTGTGCCACTACTATCACTAGATATATAAAGACTGCAGAAATTCCGCTTCTACGCTATGAAGTTTTTCATTCATTTTGTTAAAAAAGTAAAATTTAGCAGCATTAATGGCTCCTATTCAATAGGTAGCTATAATCTCTTTCTGTTCACTTCCAGCAACTTTCTTTTATTATGAACAGAAGCTCCAAAAAGTGTATTTGCTTGAGTAGATCTTGTGACTGGACTACTAGCTAACCTATGTCTGATTACCAAGTTTTCTGGGCACAGCAACCACCGTTGAATTTTGACTATCTCTTCTTTTCAGGTAGATTTAATAAGAAATAGGTTGTCCTAAAAGGACTGTTAATATTTACTGCTCAATTGTTGTGTAAAAAAATGCTAAAAATGTTCTCAGAATATTTGAGAGTTTAACTAAGAAGTTATGAAACACCAGGTAGCAGGGAACTCTCAGATGGCCAAACTAAGGGCAGGTACCAAACGACAGCAAGAGTGCACAGCTGCAACCTATCTAACTTGCTGCAGGGACTCGACTGTCTCAACTCATTTGTCGGTCGCCTCTCTATGTACAGGGAACTGCGTAGGCGACATCTAAGTGCGCACGTCTATACTACTGCGAATAGCACATCAAAAGCACGTGTCCCGCTCGTTATGCTGGTCCACTACTGTGAATGACCATGGTTCACAATGTTAACCCTTTACTACGCAATTTATTCTTGAATTTTAAGCGAGCAGTAGTCATTTTAGGAGACTGCATCACGCATGGTACACTGCGCAATAGATGTTAACTCTAACGAACATTGTCCCCTCCCAGCTACGGGGGTGCGTCTGTACTTCACGACTGTGGGGGCAGGCAATTCCCCTGACACCCGCCCCTACCAGCTGCAGCTGCTGCACGTGCGCCTCCCCCCTGGCTTCTCTGCTAACTCCCTCACCCACCGGCCCACTCGTGTGCACAAGGCCCTCTACAGTTACGGTGGGTTGGCCCTCTACAGTTACGGTGGGTTGGCCCCCTACAGTTACGGTGGGTTGGCCCTCTATAGTTACCGTAAATTGGCCCTCTGTAGTTACCGTAAATTGGCCCTCTGTAGTTACCGTAAATTGGCCCTCTGTAGTTACCGTAAATTGGCCCTCTGTAGTTACCGTAAATTGGCCCTCTACAGTTACGGCGAGGCTGCTGTGTGTGTCATGTCGCAGAAATGTGCTGCATTTAATATTGCCAGAATTTTGTTCATTATGTTTTGAATCGTGCTCTGCCATGGTGCGTCATTTTCTATTATACAATAATGCAGTGCACCGTAAGAAACGGCCACTATACTGTCTGCCATAACAACTGTGCCCTACACTGTGGGTCACCACAACTGTGCCTTACGCTGTGGCTCACCACAACTGTGCCCTACGCTGTGCGCCGTAACAGCTGTGCCCTACACTGGGTCATTACAACTGTGCCCTACACTGTGCGCCGTAACAGCTGTACCCTATACTGTACGCCATAACTGCTGTGCCCTATACTGTGCGTCATCACAACTGTGATCTGCTAGTGTGCCATAACAGTTGTGCCCTACACTGTACGCCATAACAGCTGTACCCTACACTGTGCGCCATAATAGCTGTGCCCTACACTGTGCGCCATAACAGTTGTGCCCTACACTGTGCGTCATCACAACTGTGCCCTACACTGTGCGTCATCACAACTGTGCCCTACACTGTGCGTCATCACAACTGTGCCCTACACTGTGCGTCATCACAACTGTGCCCTAAGACAGCAACATTGCAGGTAACTCAGTGCTGTGCGCGAGTGAGGCACACGAGAGCGACGTGCTGTGGAGCATCTCGTCTGATCAGTTCCCTCACCACGCCGCCCTCGCTGAGACTGCTGCTGTGCTGGCCGTCGACGGGGTCATCTGGTCCATTGCTGACGTCACGCCCTCCTCACGGTGGTGTGCCACATCTCCGGTGAGTGGCAGACCTGTGAGGCGTGTGAGTAGTGAGTTGCCGCCATGTGACGTGTGTGCGTGATGAGCAGAGCCTCAGAGGTGCTGGTGTGTCCTATATCCGGTGAGTAGCAGCCGTTAATATTGCTGATTTTATTGTTTGGGTTAGGATTCGTTTTGAACACAATTTGTGTTTTTTTACTCTTTAGGTGCTGAAATAGTGAACTTGTACATTTTGCTCGCATCCGGAAGTTCGCTGAAGAGGTTCATCTGTCAGCTTTTTTTTGGACATTAGCGCTTCTCATTGGCAACTCTAGCTACCCACCGGAGAATCAGCAGCCTTTTTGGCAGCATGTTGTTGTGGGTTTAGTTGTGCAGCTAAACAAGTTTTTGGTTAACAGTGCTACTACACTGAGTGTTATGTTAAACTGTACAGTCAACGGTTTCTTTTTTATTATTACCTTCTGTTAATTCATTTTTATTAAATTTAGTTAGATTTTCTTTTAATATACTTTGCCTTCAAATTGTTCCGCCAGCTTAAGTTTTCTTTCTATTTCTTTCAACTTTTTTCTGACCTTCTGCGTTACTCGTTTTCGGTTTTTCCTTTTATTATCTTCATACATTTTTTTGATCTGCCGTATTTCTTTTTTGCCATTTCTCTATTTCCTTTCTTTTTCATTCATATTTCTGATCATTTCTTTCGCCAGCTGGACACTCGGCCACCTTTGGTAGTGACTCAGCTGCACCAGCTGCCTCGAGAGCTGGTGGTATTGTCGGCAGCTGGTGCACACCTCATTACCTGCCTCCGACCTGTCGACCAGCTGCGCCACCTGTTGCAGGTAACCTAAACGTTTAGCTCACAGGACCATCGTTCATTGTTGGTATGAGTCATCCTGTCCAACAGTTCTGGGTTGCTCCAGTAGGAAAACTAGCGCCAAGTATAGCTGGTGCTTGTGTGGTCTCACAGCTGTCAGCCTGTAGCAGCCTTCTAGCATCAAACTCTTGAAAGGGTAATCTTTTGTTGAAGTTAATTCTTATGCATATTTGGGAATCATTATTTTCTACTCACCTCTGCATATTTAAAGAATTGTGAGAAAATAAAAAATTGATTTAATTGTTCAGCATCTTCTAATATTAGAGGAGCCTAGTAATCATTTCACTGGTAACAGCCCTGTCAGTGGGTGCTTCGTTGCTTGGATGTGTGAACCACACTCTGCCCAACAGCTCTGGGCTGCATCCATGAACAAAGAGTAAATATAAAAAAACAGCGCCCCCAATTTTACCTGAACATCATTAGAAGCAAGGATTGTTTCAAGTATGGATAGAAAGAAAAATATTCATGAATTTTAGTTAAGACTTATTGGTGGCGGAAATGACGCTATTGTTGTAGAAAACTGCTAAGATTTCAAGATGAGTTGCGCTAAACCACCCATCTCTGGTTTGCATGCAGGAGAACAGGTCTGCTGACAGCCCTGCAGTAAAGGAGTTCTTCACAGCGCTGGGGGCCACACAAGCCTGCTGTGTGGCACTGATCCTGGCTACTGATCCCAACTCCCAGTGTGGCGAGGTGAGGACGAAGCTGGCAGGGGATTGTGAGAGCACGCGCAATAGTAGGGAGTTAGGGAAGTGAAGTGAGCAGGATATGAGGACAACCTTGTAGAACAGGGAGTGAGGTTGTGGGATAGGAGTGGGTCTATGAGATCAAGTAGAACCGTGAGATCAAGTAGGTAGGGTTATGAGATCGAGAAGGCTGGACTGTGAGGTAAAGGAGGTAAGGCAGAACTATGAGATCGAGGGGGCTATTAGATCAATAAAATTTATGATTTGAAAGGCGAGGAGCTAGAAACGCGCACACTCTTGGGAGACTATATGAGCAGCATTACATCGCGCACAAGTATGGGCTCAGTCTGGAAAAAATAAAGCTCTCGGGAAAATACGTCACCTCACCAACCCCAGCAGTAAAAGATACTACCCAGTGTTCCCAAAACTACCCAACTATTGTTGTAAACCTTGTTGGGAACCATATTGCGACACTAAGCAATACATGTAATGCTAGTGCCAACTTCTCACGATATAAACAAAGGATGGAATGTCAAAGGACTATTTTTGGAAATAGTGAGGTCGTTTACAACACCCCCATTATATGTAATAGAAGAGCTGCGCGGGGCAATATCAAACAGCGCAGATAAAGCATCCAAATTAGTTGCCATTACGTACACAATGTTAAAGCACGCCCACAAATCATTCTAACAACTTCTGCTAATATTGCATAACTATATCCTTACTCAGAATATCTTCCCGGATAGTTGGAGACTGGTAATAATGAAACCTATCCTTAAACCAGGTATAAACGCCCAATGCGTTGAAAATTATAGGCCTATTGCCCTTACAAGCTGCCTAACCAAATTACTGGATAAAATAATAAATACTAGACTCATGTTTTTTCTTGAGTCAAATCATAAGATCGTCGACATTTAAGGTGGATTTTGTTCATGCCATAGTACTACCGACCTTATAGTTGAGCTCGAAACAGATATCCGCATGGCCATGGCCCAGAAGCAGCACTTTGCAGCTGTATTCTTTAATCTAGGCCAGGGGTCACCAAACTACGGCCCGCGGGCCGAATCCGGCCCGCGACGTCAGCTCACCAGGCCCGTCGACGTTGAACTGACGTCGCTTCCTCGGCTCGTGGTAGCTCTGCCTACGCTCTGAGCTTTCGTTCTGGCTTGCAAGTATTGAACAGAATGATTATGCGGCCCGCGCTCGTCATTCTTTCAGTTATCCGGCCCACTGTGAAAAAAGTTTGGTGACCCCTGATCTAGGCAAAGCGTATGATACAGCATGGAAGTACAATATTGTGAAGAGGCTTCACACTGACGGCGTTAGAGGATACGTGCTCCACTACATTCAGAATTTTCTCGCAGATCAAAAAATCAAGGTGCGAATTTGAGGCTCTCTCTCTGATGCGAAGCTTCTCCAAGAGGGAGTACCACTAGACAGCGTATTAAGCTGCACATGCTTTCTCTTCGCCATCAATGATATTGCAAATGACCTCCCCCTATTCATCAAAAGCTCCCTGTATGTGGATGACTTTACCCTTTATATAGCGAGTCCCCGTCTCGAGTCCCTCGAGAGGCAACTCCAGATCGCCATGAACCGACTGGAGCGTTGATCTGACCGGACTGGATTTTGATTTTCTGTGTCTAAGACCGGCATCATACACATCTGTCGCGTGCGTGGATGTGCCAGGATGGCACGGAAGCTAACCCTGTACGGACAAATCATCACCCCTGCCAAAACCTCTAAATACTAGGTGTAACTTTTGACGAGGGCCTAACCTGGCGGCCCCGTATTCGAAGACTACGAACAGCATACTTTAGGGCTTTAAATCTCCTAAATTTTTAGCTCATTCATCATATGGCTCCGGCAAAAAGTTCTTGCTACGCTTTTACGAGGCCTTAATCAAGCCAAAATTTGACTACGGCAGTGAAGCGTATAGATCTGCCTGTCCCTCTGCTGGAAACTGTACAACCTATTCAAAACGCGGCTTCAAGAATAGCGACCGGTGCTTTCTGCAGTTCACCCATAGCTTCCGCACGCACTGAACACACTGAAACCGGGATCAAGACCCTTGACCAATACCGATCACTAAAAATACTCAACTATTACCTCCGCTTGCTAATAAACCCAGACACCCATATGGTCCAAGAAGTCTGAAACATTCCACTACATCTCTTTCTNGCCCGAATCTACAATTCCGCGACCTTTTCTCCTGCGTGGCACGGCTTCTTGGATCATCTGACTTCTCACAATGAGTCTGTTTATTATAAACATGGCACATGTCTCGAAATGAACATGGCACAGGATTTTCTGTGGTACAGGGAGATCACATCGTGATGAAAAAGATCCCGCGAGCCGCATCCCAGCTACACAGCAGAGCTCTATGCCAGATTGGCGGCTCTCATTGCTTGTCGTTCTGCCCCTACAGAGTCCGTGACCATAGTGTCTGACGGTCGTAGTGCACTCCGGGTATACTTGAGTATAAACCACAACTCCCCCTATGTTCAGCCATACAATTGTATCTCATTCAAAGTGAGAAACGCATCACCTTTTGCTGGGTACCCATCCCCGTTGGTGTGAGGGGGAACGAAAGGTCAGATGAAGCAGCCATTCGAGCTACACACCTGCGGGAGATTACCTTAAAACCAATCCCTTATATGGATTAAAAATCTGTGATAAAAAGCACTATGACTAAGAAATGGTCAGAAACTGGGCCACCTAGTGCAGTAACAAACTCTGGTCAATTAAAATGTCAATAATTCCATTCGCTACAAGTTTTCAACAACACTGACCTTGGGAAATCAAGATATGCCGCCTGCGTATTGGCCACACGCATGCTACGCATGGACACCTAATGGAACGAAGAGCACCGTTGGAGTGTGGGAACTGCGGCGTGTCACTTACGGTGCAGCATGTCCTCGTGGAATGTCTGAGCTATAACGCTGCCAGAAACTACTGCTACAGTGGACACCCTCCAGCTGATCTGAGTGGCTATCTTGGTGATGATGAACGGGGGGGATATTGGAGGATTTTTACATAAATTTCTCAAACAAATGACTTCTATTACTTAATAAAATGACGGACAAAATTCTGAACTATTACTTACATTAAGTAAACCTGGTTGTGACCTTGGAAATCCTACTTCCCATAATGTTTACTTTGAGATATGTAAGACGTTTCATTTGGCTACCAGTTATGACACCATCCTGACAACTTTGATACTTATTCCCATTTCCTCTTGAGACTCGTGACTAAAACTTGCATGACATTCAGCTGATACCGTGTATCACTGCTGAGATCGTTTTTGTTGTAGCTACGGTGGTTAAACCAGGAATATAATAATTATAAAAAAAACGAGGTGCCGAAAAATGAACTCAAGGAACGGCGTTTTAAATTTAGGAAATTAGGCTTTTAGCTTTGCAGCTGCTGCTCCTATAATTACGGATATGATCTACGGTCTTTAAAACGAAGTTCCTTTAATCATAGAGGCGAGTTTTATGATTTCAAATAAAAGTCCTAGTCGTGTACAAGGAGCTCATATAGTCATGCAGACAGGACGTGTAGTAATGGCGACACACAACGATGAGGTATTGAAGTGATTATAAATTCTCACGTGCTG
Source organism: Trinorchestia longiramus (assembly GCA_006783055.1). Classification (NCBI taxonomy): domain Eukaryota; kingdom Metazoa; phylum Arthropoda; class Malacostraca; order Amphipoda; family Talitridae; genus Trinorchestia; species Trinorchestia longiramus. Next base: position 19,713 of record VCRD01007389.1, read on the forward strand.
TGGTGTGCTCAGGTTGCCCAGATCGCGACCCAGTGCCTCTTCCGCTACGGGGCCACCGCGCCGCCCGCTCCGCTCGCCTCCACTGCCCTACACAGCTCCAACGTCACGCAGCTAAACCAGAATTACTGTGAGTCTTGTTTTTAAATGTCATCGCATGCTCTTTCGGCATGTGTTACGGTTCTTGGTCAGTTTGTTCGGAATTTGTATAGAAATGTGTACCTGAAGTGTGTGGAGTTCTGTCCAATTTTTGAGCTATATGTTTAGGGCACGATTACTTCAATTTAGCTTTTTAATGTTGTATGCTTATCTATGGTAATTAATAAAATATTATTTCTTCTTTCAGATTGTGTGATAATTATCGTTATTAATAACTATTTTTAGCCCTAATGTACACTCCAAGTAAAGAGCATATCAGGCATATTTTACTGTTTGAATTTCACAAAGGCAATACGGCAATCTCAGCAGCAAAAACACTCAAAGACACTTATGGAAATGATGTTGTGAATGAAAAGACTTGCAGAAAATGGTTTTCACGTTTCAAAAAGGATGACTTCAATCTGAAAGACGAACCGAGAGCAGGATGCTAAAAACAACTCAATTCTGAGCAATTGCAAGCTGCCATTGATGAAAATCCAACCTGCACTACTAGAGAACTGAGCAAAACCTTTAATGTATGCCATATGACCATATATCGGGAAATGAAAAGACGTGGCAAAGTCTCAAAGGCTGGGAAATGGGTCCCACACGATTTGTCAGAAATCAACAGGCAACAGCGTGTGACCTGTTGTGTTTCACTGCGTTCTCGTGAACTTCAGGCACCCTTTTTAGACCGAATCATAACTGGCGACGAGAAGTGGATCCTTTACAACAATGTTAAGCGCAAAAGACAGTGGCTAAGTCGTGGTT
>VCRD01007390.1:10278-21675 GCA_006783055.1 Trinorchestia longiramus
TCGTGTGGTCGAGTGTTGCCACCGTGGTCGAGTGGTCTACGGCTTGTGTTGTGTATCAGGTCTCTGCTTCGAGCGGAAAGACTGCGGGTTCGAACCCGGCCGTGAACACGAGATGTTTCTCGTTGCTTCTTCGTGCCGTGAGCTCGCACATATCGGTAAGGCTTACTGGGTAAGCAGTCATGACCCATGGACACGCTCATCAAACCTCCCGGGATCATGGAGCTTCATCATCACCCCTACTCTAAGAATGTTCACCTTAAGAATTTGAAAAACCAATGTACTAAATGTCTATGTACTGTGTACTCGATTGGAAATAAAGATTGTGTGTGTGTGTGCTTAACTTGCCAGTTGTATCTGTATTCTTTGGTGTATGTTTAGATTTTCCAAGTGTCTGTTTCTTCACCGTGAGTTATTACAGCATGTCAGGTTTTAGCAATCGTTTTATAGGACAACTGTGAAAAATCAGTGACAGTGCTGTAATAAGTTATTCAATAGTTTTCTCAATCATTGTGTTTATTACTATTCTAAAAGGACCTCATTTGAACAGATCATTCCTAAAGACAGTATTAAGTCTGGTCTGCAATTTCTTCAGGTGTAGGTTTTCATAAAATCATATTCTAATTAAGATTTGGGGGAACGAGTTAATTTCTGTTGTCGACGTTTTTGGCGGGGGGGGGGTGTACTTCGAGGGTAGTGATACAATCGGCTCCGTAGCTTGCAGGTTTATTATTTGCCACGATCAAAATCAGAGCGGAAGTTAATGCCAAGATCGAGGACCGAAATTGAGAAATTGAAATCCGTAAACTGAGCCTGGAACTGAAACTGAAACACGTAACTGAAACCTGCCCGGATAAGGATCAATAAGAAACTCGAAATAAATACAAAATTTAGCAAGAAAAAATCAATAGTACAAGGCAACTTTATAATACAACTGTTAAGTAAAACATTAAAGCATCGGACTTAATTAGCTGGCTGCTACAGGGAACACAAAACGAGATATCGATAGGCAGAGTCTCCCCGATGCCGCCAATGAAATTGAATAACCGTATCGGAAGGGCTGGTCGATCTTTTAGTACTCCCGTCATAAATACCCGAACGTAGACAATTGAATGTTACAAAATTAGACAATGACTTTAATGGCTGATGCAATAGTTATTATACAAAATATTCTATCATCAGATTAATTATAATTCTTGGAGTTACGTGAATCAAAGCACAAAAACTTCACATCTAGGCAAGGCTAAAATGACAAGTTTAAGGAATATATAGTAGGTAAGTGAAACGCAATACTTCCTTACACATTGCCAATGGAAAACTTACCCGTCAGAGAGACTGAGAGCGCGAATAAAATTGCTGTTCACTGGGTAACGGTTGCGTGGAAACTGACAGGCACCTAGCTTATAGGCTCGTGGTTGACTACGGTCTCCTATATACGAGGGTTACAATTTTGAAGCCGCAACTACGACTAAATTTTTACTTTAAAATAATAGCTTCAAATTATGGGAAATAAGTATAAAAACTAACTCTAAAATATTACTAAAATACATCATATTTTTGTAACGATTCCAAGATCATTCTAAATTAATTACGGTATTTCCAAGGCACTACAAAGATATGTGTGCTCTGGATATTTTGACTCTTACGCATCAGAGATTAGAAACCCAGTTATGCAGTTAGAATGATTTTAGAACCAAAACCAGATTCTGTTGACTAGATCTATTAACAAGGAACAGAATCTTGAGCATACAGCATGTCTCTGTTGATACCAAATTAGGATGCAGTTTACATCATTGTCCGGGACTTAGGCGTGTCCCGTAGGATAAATGATGAGGTCGTTGGAAGTTGAGTTCATTGAAGCCGTGATCTGAGAACAAATCACTAATTAAGTTTACAGAACTAATTATTTAACTTAAAATTAAAAACTTTGACATAGTACTGGCGTCCGAAATGGTACACATGATTACCTTTTCAATGTGCCTACACTAGAATGTAGTTCAAGCATAACACTGGCCATTGAGGCTGACTGAAAACACTGGCAGCTACACTGAACTAGAGTAATGGCATTAATCTCACAATTGCAGCTCAAATAACAAGTTGCTGCCACATGTACACATAAATATATTTTCCTTTTGGAACAGTATTAGCATAAATATAATTCCTTTAGAAAGGAAAGCATATAGATAACTGAAGGTGCAGGTATAAATGACTTGAGGTTCACCAACCTCAGAGTTGGACAGAAATATCTCATACATCACAGTTAGAAACTATTTTAGAGCCTTTGCACAAGAGGGAATTACACTGCAAACTTATTACCCAAAAATATAGCAAACTACCATGATTGACACATCAAAGCACGAGTACTGCTTAGAAGCATATAACTGCAGCAATTCAGCATCACAAATGAAAAAGAAAAGGCTAATAGTATTTAGCAACAGGCACTGTTTGTTATGCAAAAATCATACACTTAGAGCACATTGAATTAAAAATACAAAGATAGTTTAAGGAACTTTCTTTCCAATGTTGGGTGGTGTGAAAACCTTTTACACCAACATTGAACACATTATAATGCTGCTGTAGACTAGAAAACATTTTCTACATTCTACACTGAATGTTACGTTTCCTGTGTATGAGTACCAGTTAAATGAATGAATTGACTATGCATGAAGAATGCTTTTTGGTATCCTACTGTATAACTAGGATTCTATTGAGCAGGAAGGAATAGACTCATTTAATTTATCACAAACACACTGATGAGATAACTTCCTGGCTCACATGAAATACATATACTGATGCCTGCCAGTATGACATAAATTCCACAGCTAAGACTGGCGACAGAATATTATACTAAATGACTATAGTACCTTGAACATTCCTCAGTATCACATATGGGTATTACCGTCGGCCTCCTGTCTATATAGGCTATGGCTGCATTTTCACAGTTGTTATAATGCACAGTTATGATAACGCTGATATCGACGGACTTATAGAGTTAAGTATACTCACGATCACGTTTTACACTTTACACAATATCTTACATTTTTTGATTTGGTGTTGACTTAACACTGGTTTTAAGAACGATGCTGGCTACATGTGACTTCTATGGTGGAGGGAAAGACAAAGCTACGCCGGCACACATGTGGCTAAAACTGCTGGAGTCTCGGTATCGCCAGCCAGCGACTATCCCTCTGTCCCTTTTTCTCTAATGCAAGTTCTAATTTTTTTGTATTAATTTTATATCATGACCTGTCAGGACAATCATGTACCCCCAATTTTGTCAGCTTAAGAATTATTATGTTTCTTTTATATGTGGAAAACTTAGTATCAATATTTCTACAGACCTAAAAGCTACTTCTTTGAAGGTCTAAAATCAATTATTTTGTGGCCATTACCTAATTCAGACTTATGAATATTGAAAGGCTGAGAATGACCTTTTTATCTAATGTCAAATGTCTGCTTCATGTTGCTAAAACTGGGCTCAAAAAAAAAAAAACAATGCAAATCCTTGAGAATTATGCCAAGGAGACAATTTAATTATTTCTGCTTCTAACAATAACTCATAAAATCAATTTAATAAACTCCTGCCTCACTGTAAGATTGTGAAATCAAAAACTTGATTAAATAGTGAGCTACTTGCTGATAATCCTTAACTAGTGCTGCCTTCTGCAGTTTATCCTGACATAGTCTGGGAATTGTCAAATGGGAGTTATGACTAGGTTATGGATCCTTGACTCATCACCTCACGTTACGTGCAGAATTGGGAAGCAGCTGTCCCCACTTGCTGCTTCGTTGCCTAGTAAACTACAGTGTAACCCTCTCATTATCTTCAATGCTCCTATTCCCAACAGTGTAGCAGTTGCACCTGCTCGAGTGGATGCGGTACCCTCGACGACGACTGTAACAATGCCAACTCCTCTTTCAGAACTGAACGTGAGGACACCGGAGGGCGAAAATCTCGACACCGACCTTGACACCGAACTCGACCCGAACTTAAAATTCTTGAGATCCCTAGAAATATTCTTGAAACGAACAGTTTCGTTAATTAATTTCGTTCTATGCATCGTAGAACCTTCATTTTGGTCTGAAATTAAAGCTAATAATCTACTCTCACTGCATGGTTATAAATTAACCCCCTTGATTAGCCACCCGCACTTGGGGACCCGCCGTTCCTTGACACCCGTTTTCGAGTCCACTAACGATATTTTTACCTTTCGGTCCCAACAATTATTTCTCATCTATTCATTCCACAAACTTCATTTACATATCAAATTAAAGCTAATAATCTGGACATGTGCAGTGTATAAATTAAACCCTCCTACAATCAACCTTCATAGCATGGGACACGCCAATTCTTGACACGCGTTTTCGAGTCCTTTAACGATATTTTTACCTTCAGGGCCCAAAAATTATTTCTCATTTATTCATTCCACAAACTTCATTTACATATCAAATCAAAGCTAATAATCTGAACATGTGCAGTGTCTAAATTAAAACTTCATACAATCAATTTTTTTAGCATGGGGCACGCCAATTCTTGACACTCGTTTTCGAGTCCACAAACGATATTTATACCTTCTGGGCCCAAGAATTATTTCTCATCTATTCATTCCACAAACTTCATTTATAAATCAAATTAAAGCTAATAATCTAGACATGTGCAGTGTCTAAATTGACAGTTGCCTCTGTTGTACCCGTGCTACTATATAAGGGTATTACTGCATTATTGTGCAGTCTGTATTATTGTATTATGATGCCATCTGCATATCAGTACTTTACAAATGGCAGTCGTGTCATTGATTAGAAACAAGAAACAGTTTGATACAATATATTATCTTTTTATTTCAATGAACGAACGCATTTAAATTTAGTGAGAAAACCCTTCGGCATACCTGTATGCGTTAATCCGTATTAGGAGAAATGACAAATATGGAAGTATTTCTTGTTCCATTCTATCGGACGTTCTACAGTCAACGTAGGGATGTTTAACCCTTTCGGTACCATGATGCAAATATCAGAACCTTTTTCAACATATTTAACATCAAATTTAAAAAAAGATGCTTTGTGATGTTTTACGGTCACTGCATTGTCCTGATCAAACTGTAGCTTGCACTGCCCTACCAGCGTTTGCACAGACACACGTGTTGCTCTGCATCTTAATAGGCGAAAAATGACTGCGGCTACCAGAGATGCCGTCAGTACCGAAAGGGCTAACGCCTTTGAAAGTTACCCAACACATTTACTAAAACTCATCTATTCGAATGCTTGCTAATCTTCAAACATCCAATGTGAACATCTGTAGAATTATATTTCTGAAGCCTATTTGCTGAAGTATTCTAATATTCTTTCCGTGTTTTTTTTAAATAGTTGCACGTCATGAGCATTAGGAGTTCATGCGTATGCATGACATTAGCTTGCTATACATGCATAAATACATGGTATTTCATCAGTACCCAGAGTACCATTCATACAATAATCACTCCTTCGGTCATAATCCTCCATACACAATTTTCGTACTGGAACTTCTAGCGCACGTGCACGTACATTTTACAACACTCTAGTCTCAGAGTCACACTCAGATCACGGCAAAATTTTCCCTTCCGGCATCGCGCAATATCTGTTCGTGCATTGTGACGTTGGAAACTCTAGGTATTTCTCCTAGACTTCTGGTTTCGAAAAAAATACTAGGCAAATTTTTCTTACATCAATTGTGTACTGATTTCAACAAAACTTCTCAAAACACCTATGCCTCTGCACGCCATCAAAGCAAGCAACGAAATGCAGTTGGCTATTTCTTTTTCAGAAAATTATTCGTATGTTGAAACTGCAACATTCAAAGCTGATGCCTCGGTATGCAGGATACCATCCTTCATGTCTTACGAAATGAAATTTCACAATTTCAAGTCTCCTAATAGAAGACAATCAGGTAGGAGTGAACACACTGAAGCAAAACATGCGACCCATTAGGGGGAAATGTTTTGCAACGTTTGTTTACCTGCGTTAAAAATGTTCATGTCGCTGTTTATGTCTTCTAGAATTTAGTTTAGACACCTGCGCATTCAATCAGTGGTTGCTGTTGAAAGAAATAATGTTGTAAAATAATTCTTATGCCCTAGAAACCTAGTCCTATTTATTGCCTTCAAAAACGTGACGCAAGTCCGTAGTTTTGTTGATGAGTATTCTTTATCCACCTCCATCTCTATCCATCTCCATCGCTGGAATTGGATTGGGAGCTCGGATTATTCTTTCTTGGTAAAGTGTAGTGAGCCATCTTGTCAGCTCATGACGAAAGTGGTGTATTTTGAGGGTAAAGAAAACAATGAAGGATACGATACTGTATTCCTACTGGTCAAAAACGAAGCGAACAAGACTCACAAACAACCTTCTAACGAGGAAAGAAGAATAATCGGAGAAAAAATTGTCATATACGGACCGAGCATCGTTTATTACCAGCAAGTCCTGGAAAACTCACAAGCCGGAGAAATTAAAAGTGGGAAATTACTATCCCTGGATACCTTAAAGAAACTGGGAGCAAAAATTAGGAATGCAGACGATTTTAGCACTAATGAGGAAACTAACCTAAAGATTATGATCACAGCGATACAAAATTCTGACGCAGAGAATGAAATCGTCCTCGGTTTCATACAGGATCATAGTGAAGTAACGGGCAAACTAATAATGCAATCAGAAGGCGAGATTCGAGAGCTCGACAGTGTTAGAAGGTTAAAAAAATCACAGGAGCGTGATTACGCTAACCAGGTTTATTTCAGTGAACACAGTTTTGGTTATAGTACAGACACCAATGCTTACATGGCAACGGCAGGCACAAGAATGGGACCGGAACCAGAGAATGCGCTGAGAAAATGGTTCTCTACCACTAGCTAACTCTAAACGCATTCCGTTACAAGAGTATTCATCACAGCGTTACGCAGTAACCTTAAACATACAAGAGTCAAAGACATTCAAGGTGGAACATTCAACAGACAGATGCAAGGATGTTACACTGCACTATCATCAGTGGCAAAGACATTAGTAAATACTTGTACCATGCTCTTGTGTATCAACGAGTGAGTGGCGCTCCACCGCTAATTGCAATTTCGATGTTGACTAAAAGGAACACCACAGATACCATTGAGAGCATGTTAGCTACTCTCATAGTATATTACAGGAAAGTAGTAGGTAAAGCTCTTGCTCCAAAATGCATAATCACCAACCATAGTTTCCCTAATTTGAATGCCATTCTGGCTGCATTCCAGTTAGGGGATTTAACGTCGCACCTGGATAGGATGTGGGCTCTACCAGAAGAAGAAGATCCTCATTTCCCTCTTATGAAGCTGTGAAAAGCTCATTTCATGAAGAATATGGCTGTTAATGCAAAATCAAAATTCCCAAAATTGAAGCCTAAACAACGTCGATTAATCATGACCTACTTTGCTGCTGTGATTGAAGCCCGAGGCAAAAACGAGCTAAACGCGACGTTCCGAGACTTAGCGCTGCTCATTCAAAGCCCTTGGATTGAAGAGGACATCGAAACTCTCATTGAGCATTATAAAAGCAGCGAAACCCCTGCGCTGGATTTTAACTTTGTTGAGCTAACGCGTGCGTTAGTCGTGGAAGATGTAGGTAGAGACCGGGATAAATGTGCTGTCGGAAAGAAATTTGTAGCTGTTGCCGAAGAAGTGAAGAAAGTTAAGTATTTGCAAGGAACTGAGGAAAATGAATATTATTCACTTGAATTCATGGAGTACGTTCTAACATACTGCATGCCTTTTACGCCCATTTGGTGTGGAATTCAGGGTGGCACGAAGACCAATGGTTTGGTGGAAGGCTGGCACAAAATTGTCAAGTCAGATATTCTCTAAAAGAAAAGAATTACACCTTCAGCTTTTGTTACAACAATGTATAAGCAAACCAATGCCAGAACCATAGAATCGGCTCATGACTATAAAATTGTACAAAAAATAAATCCACAAGCAAAATAGGTGAAGATCAGTTCGTCGAACGGTGGTGTAGGTATAAGCTACACTCTGACTCATCGTACGGTTGAAAAATTAGAAAGAACTTGCCACAGCTAAGGAAGAAGACACAGAAGAAAAAGAAAAGTAAAACAAAAGCCACGTAGCCGATGCATTAAAACTTAAAAAAATTAGAGTGAGCACCATCTCATGGTCTCCCCCAAAAAAGGCACAAAAAGAGCGAGAAATAACCGAAATGAAAAAACAAAACAGCAAAACTGTAATCAATATTGGAGACTCTCCAGATTCTGATATCAACACAGCAGGAAAGGAAAAAGTGTGGGTTCATTCTTCAGATTTTAAATTGTTTATGAGAAGCAGGTCAATCATTCTCGAAACGAGTCAGTGGTTTTCTAGTGATGAAATCGAAGCATTTATGACGCTTTTCGAAAAAAAATATTCTAATTTTACAACACACTCGGTACTCGCCGTACATAATCCTCAATCATTAAACACCGTTCACCAGCCATCTATTCAAATCATCAACTCCCATTATTCTCAGTGCAGCATAACAGTCAAAAAAAATGTTTCAAATGCCATGGGTAAAGGTGGATTGCATTGGGCAGTAGTAACGAATGTAAGCCTAGAACCCGTCGTAGAAGGGGATGCAGTTGTTAATTATATGTGTTCCATGACCTTGAACCGAGTAACGATGCGCAGGAGTACTTAAGAAAGGTTTATCGGCCAATACAATCCGTTCAAAAAATACGGTTAAATTGCATTTCCGTACAGCATCAAGACGGTTCTAGTTGCGGAGCCTATGCACTGGCATTTGCTACATCCATTACAGAAAAAGATGATCCTTGGCTCTTAAGATTTGACACATAATAGATTCGGCAGCATATCGTTAAGTGCCTCGAAGGGCACGAAGTGGGCCGATTCCAGGTGATCACTGAAAAAGACGACCCACGCATGGACGGGACGCGCAGAGGGGTTAACAAATGCAGAGTGCGTTCAACATACATCATCCCCTGAGAAAAAAGAGAAGAGTTGGCAGTGGTTGTGGAACTGTAAGAAATAGTCACTTCTCGTCAGTGGAAAGAAAATGGGCCAGCGAAATCACTCCCAGGAATCACCATGCATGCAGTCAATGCCAGACATGGAGAAGAAATGATGTAAGTATCTCAGTGAAACACTTTCTCGTATATCAACAAAATGTTTGAACATGTTCATTTTGACCACAGCTGAGATTTTCAAGTAAATTGCTGTAAATATAATTATTAATATAACCGTGACCCATATCGAGATTGTTAGCTTTAATTTGATTTGTAAATGAAGTTTGTAGAATGAATGGATGAGAAATAATTCTGGTGATCGGAAGGTAAAAATATCGTTAGTGGACTCGAAAACGAGTGTCAAGAGTTGGCGTGCACCATACTATGAAAGTTGATTGTAGGATGTTTTAATTTAGACACTGCACATGTCCAGATTATTAGCTTTAATTTGATATGTAAATCAAGTTTGTGGAATGAATAGATGAGAAATAATTCTTGGGACCGGAAGGTAAAAATATCGTTAATGGACTCGAAAACGAGTGTCAAGAATTGGCGTGCACCATGCTATGAAGGTTGATTGTAGGAGGTTTTAATTTAGACACTGAACATTGTTAGAAGGTTAGAAAAATCACAGGATCGTGATTACGCTAACCAAGTTTATTTCAGAGAATACAGTTTTGGTTACAGTACAGACACCAATGTTTACATGGTAACGGCAGGTACAAGAACTTGAGCGGAACCAGAGAACGCGCTGAGAAAATGGTTCTCTACCACTAGCTGACTCTAAACGCATTCCGCTACAAGAGTATTCATCACAGCGTTACGCAGTAACCATAAACATACAAGAGTCGAACACATTCAGGGTGGAACATTTAAACATTCAACACTCCTTCTCACATTGAATGTGCTTCTCAAAGAAAACTACGCCTAGCTTCCTTCTCAGCCTAGAGAACTTCTCGGTACTTAGCCCCTTAGTAAATATATCAGCAAGCATATCATTCGAACGACAATACACGAGATCAATTTCCTTATTTCTTACAAGATCACAAACATAACGAAATTTGATATCAATATGCTTACTTCTACCATGATATTTGGGATTCTGGACGAGATAGATGGCGGATTGGTTATCTTCATTTACAACCATGGGGCCACCTGTTTTAAACTCCAAATCATCAAGCAAATACTTCAACCAAATTGCCTCTTGAGCAGCACCAGCTAGAGCAACATATTCAGTTTCAGCTGTTGAGAGAGCAACACAGGACTGTTTGACAGATCGCCAAGTTATCACTGAGTTACTCAAAGTAAAACAGTAACCCGAGGTCGACTTTCTATCACTTCTGTCACCAGCCCAATCCGTATCTGAATAACCAATACATTTATAAGAGCATTTACTGTATAAGATACCTAACTCAGAAGTACCTTTCAAATATCTAAATATTCGCTTCACACATGTCCAATGATTCTTAAGAGGCTTTGAACAATATTTAGCAACATTATTTACAGCAAATGTGATGTGAGGACGTGTTCTTTTCGACAGGTACAAAAGACTACCTACAGCACTTTGGTATAAGTTTTAGGGAACGGGTTATTTTTCTGTAGTAATTATTTCGTGGGTGATGCTCTTCGAGGGAAGTGATACGATCGGCTTCGTAGCTTGCAGATTTATTATTGGACACGATCAAAATCAGAGCAGAAGTTAAGGCCAAGATCAAAGACCGAAACTGAGGACTTGAAATCCATAAACTGAGATTGGAACTGAAAGTGAAACCCGTAACTGAAACCCGTCAGAGAGACTGAAAGCGCGAATAAAATTGCTGTTCACTGGGTAACGGTTACGAGGAAACTGACGGGCACGTGGCCTCAGGATATAAAATAAATATAAATAAATTAGAACTTGCATTATAGAAAAAGGAACAGAGGTATAGTCGCTGACTGGCAATACCGAGACGCCAGCAGCTTTAGCCACACGTGCCGGCGGGCGTTGCTTTGTCTTTCCCGCCACCATAGAAGTCACATGTAGTCAGCATCGTTCTTAAAAACAGTGTTAAGTCCACACCAAATCAAAAAATGTAAGATATTGTGTAAGGTGTAGAATATGATCGTAAGTATACTCAACTCTATAAGTCCGTCGATATCAGCATTATTCTAATTGTGTATTATCATAACTGTAAAAATGCAGTCATAGCCTATGCAGAGAGGAGGCCAACTGTGATATCCATTGGACACTGAAGAATGCTCAAGGTACTAGAGTCATTCAATATAATATTCTGTCGCCAGTCATAGCTGTAGAATTTGTGTGATACTGACAAGTATCAGTATATGTATTTCATGTGAGCCAAGAAGTGATCTCATCCATGCTTGTAATAAGTTAAATGTTTTAGTCCTTCCTG
>VCRD01007391.1:6215-17595 GCA_006783055.1 Trinorchestia longiramus
TGAACGTTGAGGTTGAACGTTGAGGTTGAACGTTGAGGTTGAACGTTGAGGTTGAACGTTGAGGAAGCAAACAGCGCAACCTCCTCAACAAGACCTACACAAAATTACTAAACGAAATAAAAATGCAATAATTTGAAGGAATTATGATCGAATTACGAAATTATGAATCGGTGGACACGTATGAATTCGAGTTTATACACAAATTTATTTCTACTTGGAAGCTTAGGACTTCGAAACACAAGCACGATAGAAAATGTCAAGTATTACGCCAAGCTCAGTTGGTGTTCAATGGACGTCATGCTATGAAAGCTCTGAACGGAAACTATTTCGCCCTTGTGACAATTACAGTGAGCTTTCTCGCGGAAAATGTAGGAAAAACGAAGCTTTCTGACAAAATTTTGCTATAAGGTGAACTTCATCTTCATCGCAAAAGGAAAAATATGAGCTCTCAGCTTACGCGAGGGTGAGAACAATGGGAACCGCATAGTGAAATACCGCTGGTCTATTTATTACGCGGAGGATGGAGTGCGATCATTACGCAGAACCATAATGTAAAGGCCTTATTGGCACCCCGTCGCCTGATCCTGCTTTCCAGGGCCAGTTCTGGAGCCCTGGACACGTGCAGCAGGGAGGCTTCGTCTTGCAGGGAGTCTATAATCGATCTCTGAGGCCACAAATCCTGGCAGGTCTAAATAATGGCGGCACACACAAGCAAGGCCGTTGTGGGGCGCCTTACGAGCGCCTCGCTGCCTTCATTTCAGCTCCATCACCGTCATATTAATCTGCAATCTCGTATTTTACAAAGATTATGCTGTGACGTCAAAGAACTCATAAACAACGTTGAAATAAAAGAGTTAAATTAGTTTGAAGTAATTTGACGATAAATGATTGGTTTTATCAAACATTTGACACCCAACGTTAAGTTTTATGTCCTCAAAAACATGCTTAAGTTAGCAGTCTTTGATTTTGTGCAAGATAGACGTTTCAGAAAATTGATGATCTACAAGTCCCTTCGGTTAGCAAAAAAGTTTACAGACTAGCCACGAACGGAAATTCTAGTGGTAAATCAATACCTGAAGTTTAATTGCCACTGTGAGTGAAGTTTAATATCCACGAGCTCATATCTCTAAAGGGGTCAAGACAAGGTAAATTCTTGCAAATAATTCTCTAGCATTTTAAGTACGGATGCCAGGTTTAGGTGAAATAAATTTTAAATCAGATTCCTATTGAAGAGCCACTTTTGAAAACTAGATCGAGGTAATTCCCTTTAAAAAATGAGCTTATAACTAACCAATAAAATCGGCAGTGCTGAATAATTCGTTCTTATATTTGTATCACAGTGATATTCTTTTCTTGGTGCTAAGTGTTCATAGAAACTAGTACGCAGGCACAGCTGTCGACTCGTGAAACCTGTGCGATCCCAAGTTAGCAGATTATGTCTCTAAAATGAGCCTGTGTCGATGATGAGCCTGAAGTCAGGAATTGAGGCAGGTCGGCAGATTATGTCTCTAGAATTATGACATTCACTGTTGAACTACCTTTTTTTTGCTCAAGCGTGGCGATCGTCGCAATGAAATTCGATAAATATTCAGTACATGTAACAGCACTAGAGTGGAACACTTCAACATCTCGTAACAACTGCCTGCCCCTCAGGTAAAAACAGATGTTAGCCTTTCTCTGAAAAGAAAAGGTAGAGAAAATTTAAGAAATAGAAAAGAAGATCCTCATGCCCAAGATCGACCTTCTTAATGCAGAATGAGAGGACTTCTTAATGTAATATAAAATCAACACATTATAGATAAACAGGCAAATGAAGTCCAAACAGAATAAATATAAATAAAGACTATGGAAAGACCATTGTCGATCGTGCTGTGCGTGTGTGCTGTATTCCTAAGATTAGGAATATGCATGAGTGTTGATTACGATAGATACACTGACAACCACAGACATTTTCATTCATTTACACTAACCACAGAAATCTCCTAGAGTCGACTGCAGCAATTCTACATGTCCTCGCGGATGCAAAAGTCCAAAATTCTGCACCTAGATTAAATATGGCGGCATAAACTCGGCATCAAAAAAATTAAAGTCTCTTCATGTAGAACTCATTTCAAAGACGTCCCCCCGACCTCAGTCGGAACGGGAAACAGAATGCTAGAAAACGCCATGATAAAGACTTGATCTCCAGAGTAAAATTTAAGTAATTTAAGCGGCAAATTAAAGTTGAAAAAATTCCCTACAACTCAAGAGAGGTCCCAATTTAGGAAATTTGGCTCTTTTTTGGAAATTTGGCTCATGCGTAAAACTTGCCTCCAAACGTTGAAGAAAGATCTACGTTAAATAGCACGTTATATAGAGAAACTGTGAATTCTCATATTTTCCAAGTTGAAATGTTTTCTTTCATTCGTAGAAAAGCCGTCTTCATACTGCTAAAGATTTTGCCCCGTATGACTCTCTTTGTGAGGAAATTTCCTCTCCCACACACATTAAAAATTGATGGTACCATCTTGTACAAAACGAGTTCCTTAGAGGAAGACTGAAAAAGCAGCTGCACAACGGAAAACCTCGACAATTTCTTCGATTTAGAGAGAAGCCAATAAATGTCATCTTCGCAGCATCTCAAACACTCGCTGAATTAGAAAAATGTTTAGGAGTTCCGAGTTGCCGGCCATAATGTGTTAGCAGCACGATGAAAGGATGGCCTTCAATAACTTCTGGGCAAAGAAGAGCGGTGTGCAGCTATTTTATCTGAACAACAACGTACGACCTGTAGCACTATGGGACCTAGTCGTACGTTACGGAAGTGCTCGTATGATCCTACATGCACGAACCACTTTTTAAGAAGCGTTACGAGCAATTTTGCCAATTTTCTAGCATAAAAAATTTAAAAATAGGAAAATCACAAAGCTTTCTTTGAAATAGCAGAAACAAAGGAGCGGTCTAAAATTTGTCATATGCGAACAAACATTAGGTAAAGAATCCCCCATTTTACCGTAAATTTATTTTCACAAACAAAAAAGGTCGAATCTCCTCGTCATGATTAGGTAAACATGTATAAAATAAAGAAGATAACTTCGCCATGATCCTTTGTAGCACAAACTTGGGGATGATTTTGCAATTTTTGAGAAAAAGGACTGATGGCAACCGCCAGGTCATGAATGAGGGGCTGCAGAGTGAGCCTTGAGTGTCAAGCGCTTGACAAAGACACAAAATGAAGGCTTCAAAGCGTCCTGGCAAGCGTCATGCACGGCATCCTCAGTCGTGCGAGAAAAATAGGAATTGTTTTCGAGAAGAAAGCAAGGAACCTCGGTGATGGATAGGGAGGGAAGGAGGGGGGTTTATATCATAGTGGCGTGAGTGCCATTTTTCAAGGGAAACTCTAATGATTCTTACAAAATAACGTCAGGCGCCCGAAAAAAATTTGCGCCGTTTTTTCATGACGATAATTCAAAGAGCCGCACGAACGTTTTCGAGCACTTGTTAATTAATAAGAAAAAGGTTGGCAAAGCGTCCAACTAAACGCGCAGGAAGATTTCTCAAATTAATTAGAACTCCTTTGCAGGGAAAAAATCTGTGTGCGCAGCTGCACGCGAGTCAGGTTCATACATTAATGACCTTAACCAGGATCAAGCTTCTAAAATGAAACAAACAAAATAAAATATTAATCGAGGAAAGGAACAAAAAGCATAAACAACGAACCAAAATACACTTCCTGAAATTAAACACAGATATTTTTTACCTGGGATAGGATTATCCGCCACTAACACACAGTCTCAATGAATGCTTATAAAATTTGAACGGGTAAGTGCTCGAAAAAAGATGACCAAGTAACGTGAGGAGCAGCTAGTGCGTGTAATAGCTTTGACCTGAGCTTCAAAAGAAATATTACTGAGTAACTCAGAGTAGGGTACAGAGAAATTATCGAAATGACGAGGGCAGAGCTAAGTGATGTGATACGCGGTGTGACGCATTATTATTTAGTAACCGGTGAGTAATGCAAGTCACAGGGTTCTGGCACTTAGAGGTGACGCTATGAAAGATTTGTTCTTATCACATATGAACAGAAGTTCACAGAAAGAACTAAAGTATGGCTGAGACAGCAGAGTTCTTTCAATTAATTACAAATACTCCACCTCATTTCCAAAGTCAATGTGAAGAGTTAAACAAAACCCTAATCGTCAATTGTTAAAATTCTCTTACTTTGGACTAAAAGATGTTAAAATCAGCCAGTTTTGGTTAACAGTAAATTAATAGAAACAAGATGCATTTTTTGCATTAGGGTATAGAAATTTATTTTCCAATTTACGTACCTGAAACTGTGGTTGCACCAGTTACGCTCGTGCATCAATAATTGATTCAATCTTTGTCCAATGAAGAAATAATACTATTGAATAACAACTGGCGGTAAAGCAAGATAGATCACACAACTCCAAAGCGTGAAGTAACGAGGTTCTCAGTAACTCGACGTGAGGTTCAGTGAATGTAATGAGAACGACCTGGACGAAATTATGCACTGCTACGCGAGCGATAGCCATAATTGAAAGGCGAGCCCGAGGCAATAGGTATGCAGCACTTGTGTATTCATTCGATGGAGGCGTGGATGAAGACACACTCATGAGAAAAGTTTGCATGCAACACAACGGCTACAAAGTCGACTTCTTATAACCACGGACAAAAACGATTGTTCTCATCAGGACCCAAGGGCCGAGCTCCAACATAATCGGTTATGGCGAGGCAACAGGAGTTTCTTTGGTGATCAATGCTGGTAAAAGCAGTACTAAAGGCGAAGAAGTTTTCACAATTGGCTTACCAGAGGGAAGAGTTTGTTCCAATATACTTAGGAGTTCAAAGAGGCTACTTGCAGCCTTCAGGTTTTTCTTTCCCTGCGCTAGGCTCAAAGTTTGGGGCTAAGGTGTTTTTAGAGTCGACTGAAGCAGGCCAGTTAGGGGCTGATTTGCCTGCCTACTACTGCTGTGCTGTTCAGCCCTGCAGGGCGTGTTCGGTGATATTGTTACGGCTCATCCTCTTACCGCTTGCTGAACACACGCACTAGCTCGTGAATGCGGCGCGTGAAGTACAACGGTAAAAGACCATGTAACAATGCTCGTACTGCCTTCAAGTACATTCCAAAAAGTACCTATACGTGTCAGCGATAACACTTCATAGCGTGATACAACAAATAACTATGCAAAATAATATGGAGTGCATTTACCTGCAGGCTCTTAGCGTACACATGTTACACTCGAACAATGAGTATCATGTACACTAGCACATCAGCTGTTAGTTTCCTTGAAGCAGAATTTTATGTGAAATTTAACGTCAACAGAAATAAACATAGTTCCTATTCCGAAAGAACATCGTGAAAAAAATACTGCATACTACAAGAAAAAGTGAAACAACCTTCCCACTAATCCCAAGGGAGTGAAGAGTTTAAAATCATATGAATGAATGTCTTTCGAATAGATTTCAGAGAAAATCTATGCTAAGACTAAGTATTTACAATATTCATTGAAGCTTTTATTGAAAATTATGCATTCCGATACTTTACACGTCAAGTTTGTAATATAGTGAAAAAAGTCAAATGAGTGACTTATTACTAATATTTGGTTTAATTCAACAACGAAAAATATTATCGTTCACGATTTCATCTACGACATTTAGAAGATTTGCCCAAATGAATGTCATAAGTAAGTAAATAACGCAAGATATATAATTTATTTGGGTGTTATTTTCCAAGATGTATGTCACAATAACAAAGCAGTACACTTGATATTATTGTTCAAGGAAGAAAATGACGAAAAAAATAAAAAAGAGCGAAATCAAACTCTGTTTGCAAACTTCAGTAGGAATAAGTGAAGTAGATCATAGAAGAAGTTTAGTAAAAACAATTTCTTTTACTGTTATGTTACTCTTAATGGAGATCATTCCATGGAGAGCAGCAACGGGTGCGTGACTGCTGGACTGAGTGCGTGATGAAAACAAAGAAGGAACAACGAAAAATCCGACTGAGATTTAAAGTTGAAACCTGGCTGTACAATCAATATGAATGCTACGTGTCTGAAATATGATTCCAATTGAAGGCAGTTGAAATGACAGAGACTGAAAATGCTGCTAAATTGATGGTGTCGAGTTATTGAAGTCAAACGACATGAACACTCAACTTTCAGACCAGTCTGTAACTGCTGTCGAGTTTGAAACCGACAGTTCTCTCACGTACAGAGACAGCGGACAAAGTGAACGTGGAGCTAAAACCCTGGTAATTAAGCATAGTTTTATTGTTAAGGAAATCATAAGGCGTTGAGTGCGCGACCGAGACGTACATCATTAGACACAGTTAAAGCGATAAGCTTATCTACAGGCAAGCCTCGTTGAGGCATTTACGCAAGCCACTGTCTAGGCGCGGCTCCTGAGTGCCTGTCTTTGTGAGGCCATGAGAGTTTAGAATTACTTCGTAAATTTAGCTTAAAATTCAGGGAACTTAGCAATTAGTTTCGAAATAATGGAATTAGATTTACTTCTTCAGCTACTTCAGTTGAAAGAACATTATATTGCCTCTCGTGGAGCAAATACGTGTACCAGGCCGTGCATTCTACATGGATCTTACGGCACCAAGAACACTTCATGGAAACTGAATTGGAGTTCAAGATTTCAACACAAGGTCAAAAAGTCCGATTTTTTTAAATTGAAATTAAATGGATATTATGATGGAGATGGAGTCTATAAATTTCTAGCTGCTTTAAACTCCATCCAAATACTCTCCGATTCTAAACCACAATCCATTCTACTCTTCGGCCAAGTCGAGGGAAATTCCTATTATTTCCTCACCTGTTCGAGAAAACTAAACAGAATTTTACACCATTTACATGAGCGAGCAAGCAATCATGAGCGAAAAAAACTAGCGCACCTCAGACAACACGAGACTTGGAAGGTCAACATTTGCTTGCGTGCAAGAATTCCACTGCACCCGAATTTTAGTGAACATTAAACCATCGGTAAACTCTGAGAACTAACGAGTTTTACATTCAAAATTAAAATTTTCTGAAAAAGTACAATACCGACGAAAATTTAAGGGTAAGATACACTGCCTTGACACTTACGAATAATGAGAACTTAACACTATTGAGGAAAAATTGAGTGAAAATCATGTTTCAGAGGTGCGAGTATTTTAATACCGACACCCAAGTGACTGAAATCGGTCACAGGGATAGACCAAAAAAGAACTGGAAATGTAACGGGCTCAATAACGCAGAAATCATACGGGCAAAAATTTCGAAGCTACATGACAGGAGTAAAAATTTTTAAAGTGGATTGGTATAGTCGACGTTTTGGAAATTTTATCCATTGAAATGTACTTTAAGGTGAGGTTTCTAAACCAGATCAGCCAGGACGAACGATTTTGATCTCATGGATATTTCGTTAAAAAATTTGTGCTTCAAGGAAGAGCTATTGAGTTAGAAGGACAAGGATAGACAACGGAAGCGATCTCAGCTAGCTAACCGATTAAGGAGGGCATCCGAGTCACTGGGACATGAACAACAGTGTCTAGTGCTTAATAATTATAATACACGTTGAATAGTACACTAGGACCAACTATTACTACTCGCTATCTAAGACAGCTTTCAAGTTTCGACTCTATGAACATAATAATAGAGAAAAAAGATTTGACTGGAACACTTATGTACTAGATATGTTAGACGTCAGTTGAGAAAATGAGCAAAACAAAGGGACGGTGAATTATCACCTAATGATCGGCCAACAGCTAGGCTATTAATTAGTTTCATATCTACATCTAATAAATACATTGAAATACAAAGGTTAATGTTAACTAAAAACGTCTGGAGTATCAAGGTAAAAATCGTCTTTGAAGTGCCAATCCTTCTTTGTAATCTTCAAGAGAAAACATCCCGCAGTTTAGGTACAGACCAATGGATTTATTATTGATCCAATATTAATAATAATAAAAATAAAAACGTTTTGGCACTGTCAATTATGATAATATATTGGCATTAGCAACGATAATAATACATTGATATTATCAATAATAATACATCGGTATTATCAATAGTAATATATCGGTACTATCAATAATAATAATACATCGGTATTATCAATAATACCACATTAGTATTATCAATACTTATAAAATATCAGCACTATCAATCACACCAATGCATTCATCTTAAATGCATCAGTTGAGACGAAGCATGAAACAAAAAGATTCATTGCGAGTACAGACGATTAGCTGTTCATTCAGATCACGAATGCCCTCCAACTAAATTAAAAATCCTTGAGTTGTTTCTTATAGGCGGCTCAAACACGTGTACCGGCACGCGTCAATTCTGCGAAATCGCTACACAGAGCACAGACATTTTCTACTAACTTCTGCAGTGAGGCGCAAACTGTCTTCTACTTTGACATGCGAACTGACTCTCAGCAATACAGTTAAGTGTAATTACTTAGATCCAATGCTCAAAAAAACTATAAAAGAAAACTCAAAACTGTGATCCCAAAGCTAGGTTAGCTGTAAAGTGGAGGGAACAATCATGAACAAGACATTCGGAAATTGAAACAAAAAATTCCACAAAAAATCCTGAATTGGTATGTTCTCAAGTGACAGGAATGGAAAAAAGTTACATGATTAGTTGGATGTCACTTATCAGACTTGGAGTAGAATGTGTGCAAAGTACGAGTAAATTATGTTTTTCCTGGAGTCGTTCTCGACAACACACATGTATAATGTTGCTTCTATGAAAAAAGAAGTTTTTCACACCTGAATTCTCATACCCAAAACAAGTCTCGAAAACATGTACTCTAAATCGATGTGCGCGTTGTTTAAAGCGTATCTAGCAGCAAAAGATAAATTTGGAAGCTGTGCAATCGTATATGCGAGAAAGTCCACCCGAATTTGCGTGCGAATACTGTACATAGAGCACGCACAGCAATAACATTTCTGTAAGAACATTCTGGCAGGAACGTGATATATCTGAGCGCGATAGCGCGGACACAAGCCTGCTGGTGTCACGGCGGCTCGACACGAACAAGGGAAGAGAGGCTCTGCTAACAAAGACACTCTTGCATTATAAAATGTTCCTTGTATTATTACACCACGTAGCTCTCATTAGTCGGTACACTGGCGCCAGAACACACTATGCTAACACGCATAGGTTTTGTTAAGGTGAGAATGAACACTTCTACGGCCTCGCATTACTAGGCGCGTTTTTCTTGGTAGGATTCTTGCTGGAAACACGAATAGAAGAGAAAATTAGCCTCCCTGTTGCCTGACCACCATCGTGTTTTACAAGCTGAACCACTATGTGCGAGCCCCAGCTCTTTTCAACGAGCTGCAAGCTTAGGTGAACAATCGCAGTTCGAACTTTCACAAATTAATTATAAAAGTCGTTAAACTTGTAGATTACGTACAAGTAGATTTCTTACAATGAAAACAATGAAACAATTCAATATCAAGCGAATATGTGGAACCAGATAAGTTGAGTGATGATGGGGAATCCTATCAAGCCATGATCTCAAACATACTAATGTGTTCCACCTGAAGCTCTTATATGTCCAGTAAGCGATCATGATGGCCAGTAAGCGATCATGATGGCCAGTAAGCGATCATGATGGCCAGTAAGCGATCATGATGGCCAGTAAGCGATCATGATGGCCAGTAAGCGATCATGATAACCAGTAAGCGATCATGATGGCCAGTAAGTGATAATGATGGCCAGTAAGCGATCATGTTAATCAAGCGATCATGTTAATCAAGCGTTCATAATGGTCAGTTGTGTGGCAGTGACTAGTCAAGTAACTATGACAACTAGTCAAGTGATGTTAATGGCCACATGAACTAGTTTTAAGCTGGTGACGTCTTCACAATAGAGCAGTATGACACATTTCTGACAGCACAATCCTGCCGAATTACCTGGGACGTGAGAAATATTTTATCAGCCCCTCTATGAAATATCTTTTGATTGTCATAACCCCACGTTTTAGTTCTGAACATAAGAAATGAAATGCTCGTATTTTGAATGAAATATTGAGCTGTGTAAACAACGTCGTTCATAACTACAGAACATATTTTGTTAGATCGATAACAGATTTAATAATAAAAAATAAATTTACTTGTGAAAAATAAATGCAAAATTATTTCCGTGGAAATAAATTACAAATCAGGTCTTAACGTCAATGTTTTTTTTTATTGAGTACACAGAGAGGTTGGGCCTCGGTAGAGCCTCGGTGATGAGGGCCAAAGTCTCAGCGCATCACATTGAAAATTTCACGAGTTTGATTCAATGGAGCTTAGTAGCGGTAATTTAGCTGTTTATCAGGGTATCCCACACTTGATATTCTGACAGAATTGTATAGAAATTGTGTAGGAGAATAAGAGTGCGATGTGAAGCCTAAGTTGGCGTTCGTGAGTGGATCACAACTTCTGACGTGTCCAAGTCGAGTCGAATACTCGACTTTCAACATTTCAAAATCGACGTAATTTCAGGGGAGGTGATAATCTGATAGCGTGGATGACGAAGATCTTTAATAACTCAGAAGTCAAGTCGGAGCACAAATGTAATTGTAGTTTAATAAGGGAAGAAGTAACTTGTAATATCAGTCGAGCTACTTTCGAATTCTAGTGTGGCAGAAATAACTGAGAAGCACATTACACGTAAAATTAATTTGCATTAGAACTACTTGGAAATAAAAACGACAGAATTGAAATTAAAATTGAGTTGCAACAGCGCTGAAGACAAATAAGACAACATAGGCAGTGACAGATGCCTTTTGATGATACAAAAGTTGTGGCACCAATACTGATGTTGCTCGAACTCTTGAGTGCGAGCAAAAGCAATACCTGGCTAGCATAAGAATTACAGTCATACAAACCCTGTCGTTATAACACTGGAGTTCTGCTGGACAGTAATGGCGGCTGCAAAACTTTCGGGCTAAAAGCAAAACCAAAACATTTACTACGAGGTAACAAAGTACGTGACGTACAAGAGAAGAACAATGAGATTTGACAATCAATTGAGGTATGTAATATTCAATCCACATTGACACTAGACACTAGCAGTTATTAACTAGTTAATTATGAAGCTGTATTGCATTACGAGAAAACGATTAAGGTCAGTGTGCGCGGTCAGACTGCCACATCAGCAATGCTTGCTGAACAAAGGATCAATCCAAGCATTCGTGGTAGCACGTTAGCCCCTTGTTAATAAAATTAACTTAGCACTATGGAAACTGATTCAAAATCTATGTCGCAGAAACTCGAGTACAGCAATCGTAGCAGTAACAGCAGCATAGCAGTAACAGCAGCATAGCAGTAACAGCAGCACAGCAGTAACAGCAGCACAGCAGTAACAGCAGCACAGCAGTAACAGCA
>VCRD01007391.1:27084-44946 GCA_006783055.1 Trinorchestia longiramus
ATTGCGGACACATCAGCTGGGAGCATCATTGCGGACACATCAGCTGGGAGCATCATTGCGGACACATCAGCTGGGAGCATCATTGCGGACACATCAGCTGGGAGCATCATTGCGGACATATCGGCTGGGTGCATTGCAGAATTCACAAGAGATTTTAGACGAGAAAATAAAAGTAATTGTTTCAAATAAAGCTACTAACGAAGTCTCGGTCAAAAAATGAACTTGTACAGCTTGATCATACATGTTATTAGTGAAACATTCAGATGACATTCAGTCACATGCTGTACTGTTTTCATCTTATAGTAATCTGCTAAAATACTTTTCCGCCCACATATTATGCAGCAGATATTTTCCTATAAACAGATGTACACTACAAGCGCATAATGCACACTGAACAATATAACAAGTTTGATCAATTCTACATAGCATTTCAATAGCGTTCCAAAATCTATTTTGTCCAATGTCATTTCCTATACAAATAATTATCACACACAACATAAGAACTAAAGAAGCCAATCAGTTATCTTACAAAGAAATAAAAACAGCAGGCGGCAGCAGCGAATAATACAATTCGAGTCGAAGAGCTTGTGATCCAACAAAAAAATTTACACATGTGGTGTTTTAGAGCAGGGCACGGCGTGCGTAACAAAGCATCATCAGAGAGCGTGTACCGATGGATACCAAAATAACTGGTCCCCGTACAGCCATTACGCTGCAAGTGTTAGGCCGTAGACCATTGGATCGATGCAAGGCTTCGTGTAGTGCAAAGCAGGGAGTGCTTCATCTTCCTGGGCCGTTTTCAAGCCAGCAAATTTCAGACGTTTCGAACGGAAGGCTAGCAAAACAAAATCGAGCCCTTGATAAGCATCCTAAACGCGGGGAAATTGTAAAATCTATAGTATCAAAGACCACTTCATCTGTAACACTAAAATTATTATTTCAAAACAAATTAATGAACCTTAATGAGTATGAATTGTCAATGAACACCAAAAAGTGAACCTTGTTGTACTCAAAAGCTCTACATCCACTAAAGAACCCACACTTCCATAGAAAGCTCAATTCTAAGTCGACCAATTTACAAGAAAAATATTTTACCAAGAATTTACCTAGGAAACCATAAGAAGAAAATATGGTAGCCCCCACTCAAAGTTAGGCACAACCACCCGCAGCCCAGGGACCGCAAGCCCGGCACCTGATTGCTCTTTAACTAAATCTTGACGGGCAATAAAGCGACTATGGACGATAAAGCGCGTCCAGTAACAGCCAATTATGCTGCGTCTCATCACAAGCACATAACGGCGACGGCGGCATCAATCCATCCATCGAGATAATTACGCAATCAACTTTATGACTCGCGACTAGCTGAACTCAAAAGCAAGTGCCCTTGATGTCGTTTGTCATGAATTCGTGTAGCTGGACAAAATGCCGTGATAGTCGTGTGTATTGACCGCAGTCGTCTGGACTGGCCAGTAATAAATATTATTGCACGATAGATTCCAACGTCGTGTGCTCATCAAAGCGTGATATAATGAATTTATTTCTACTGACGCATCGTTCAGAATATCTCATCAATTGTATTGAAAAATTCATTTCTAAATGTTTAATCCCAACAGGTAAAAATGAATAATTTATCAAGCAGAAAGTCAGATATATTTTCTAACTTTCCTTTGTAATTATTAATAAAAACAGAGTCTATGGTTGTAAAATCATGTATTTAATTATCAACTTCATCTAAAGAGTCGTCTCATTTTAAAGATGATCAAGATAAATTTCTGTAAAATGTTTACTAGTTGGTCAGTATATTCAGCAACAGTCGTTGAAGACAAAAACACGTTTCCCAGTTTTGAAGCATTCGTTACTACGGAATGCAACTCTAAAGTTTCTCGCAGCCAGAACACAAAAGGTGCGACAACATTTTTGGTCTTTCAAAAAGTTATAAAAATAAGGAAGTTATGTTGCTGCACCCTGTATGATTATGATATGGGGTCTGCTAGGGCAGCGTCAAGTTCCCTGTACTTCAAATACAGCGAAGCTTTGATCGAACAAAAGAAACATCTAACAAAATTTCATTTGCTTGGCAGAAAATAATGGATACGCCAGTTTCGGGGATCGTAGGGGAAGAAAGAAAATCCAAATCAACAGAATGATCTTGAATCAGTAAGAATTGAGCGATTGTTACTATTAAGCTCCAAACTTGAGAAGTCTAGAAAAAGAATTAGAATCAATTAACAGAGAACACAAAGGGGAATAAAGTTTCACGTAAGAATAAACGTCACCCTTAATTGAGATTTATAAGATTTGTCATATACAAACCACGCAAAATTTGAATCATAAATTCCAAGCGCCAAGGAAAGGAAGGCTAAGAAATATTCATATCAATCACCACGAAGGCCTGAAGAAAACAATAAGTGTTCAGGAAGACGACAGGTCGATCAATTTCAAGAGAGGTTCTAAGACCTCCCCTGAGGAAGCGGTGCGCTGCCGCCAGCCACCTAATGAGAAGAAACTTTGCGTTCACCCCGCCACCAAAACTTGCAAGAATTCAACTAATTGCACCGCTAATTCTACCTTAATGCTGGACTATTTACCTGGAAATATAATTACCGAACTGAACGCTCGTGCTCGCATCGCGATGTGCGGTTGCACAGTGAACAATCTAAGCAGTGAAATGTTTTCAGCTTATTTCAACGCACGTTAGAGGGCCTTCAAAGAATGTCAAATAGAGCATAAGTCTAACCATTTTCTATGAACATGAGACCTGGATACGGGACACTGAATCACAAAAATACAACTATTCAATGTAAGACAATGTATCTGAGAGCAACAACTGCAAAGTTGTCAGTTTTAGTTCAAGACAAACGAAGATGAGAAAAAATAAAATGAAGTTTGTAGTAAGTCTCCAGGGAGATCGGGACCAAACAACCGGATTATACATAAAAACTTGAAAATGATGGAAGTTGCAGTGACCAAAAATTTAGAAAGATGATCAATGACAACACAAGCCCCTCATATTACAGTGTAAGCATCAATCACCGCTGGAATAGTTTAAAACACATTAATAAATCCTGTCGCCTTATTAAAATGTATTTTCTTATCAGAAAAGCAAAGCATAAAATCTATGCTCATTGCAAGACGATTTTGAGTAAGTGGAAGTTGCGGCACCAAACTCGGTCACGCAAAAGATGCCTGGGAGTTGCGGTCAAGCAGGAAACCTTAATGCGCTTTCAGTTGAAGCTCTGATGTTGACGTTTTTGCTCGCCCACTCCCGGCTCCATAAAGGAAAAATTTAAACCGCATCATCATCTTTAATAGTTGGGTATAAAATTTTTCTCTTTCACTGATCCTTCACATTTACGAGCTCAGCAAATTACTCAAATTTAATTTCAGCAGCACAATAACTCCATTTCAGGTCCAGTAGGCGGTCGGCGCACATGGGAGCTTTAACCAAACAGAATCTCTCTCATCCACAGGAATAATGAGCAATTTATGAACTCAGAACTAATTATATGCTAAATTTGACTGCAAATTGAATTCATTAGTGAGTACGATACTACATTCAAGGTTGTTTACCGCTCACGCAGCCGCACAAAGTTAGAGGTATCAGATTAATAAGATTTTCGGTTACACAGTAACAGTCATTTAATGTTTATGTTCTCCCCGTTCTAATTCCCTAATGCTATTAATCACAAACGTAATTGCTTTCTAAAAACATCTAATACTCTCCTCATAGTAACCAGGGATGTGAAGCACATTTCTATACTCGTCAGAAACTGCCGAAAACGAGCTTCAAATGCAGATTATCAAACTCAATCTGCTACGTACAAAAGTTCTAATTAGTGACTTGGATTGTCCAATCCCTTTGAACTCGAGTTGAATAGCGTGTATACGAACGGGATAAATTAACATTAGAATAAAAGGGGTGAAGGTTCAACATTTTTTCATGCCAAGACATATTTTGCAAGTAGCAACTAACGACATGCCATAAAAACCCAACAAAACAAAAATTCTATTAGAATGCGTACTTATTATACGCCTAAACAAAGCAATTATTAAACCATTGCCATTTTCTATGATATGAGAGTAATAAATGGCAAAAATTGGGGTCATTTTGTACATTTTTAACTTGAAAAAAAGGGTCCCAGAAAACAAATTCTTGTGTCACAGTTAAAAACATTGATGTTGGCACGCAGTGGGCCATTTTAACCTTTAATAGCGAAGTCAAAATAGTGAAAGTAGGCATACGCTGAAGACAATACCTTCTGAAACGTATGAAAATCAATCATAGTCTTAAGAAAATTTAATTATGGTGAAAGGAATAGAGTTCAAGATACTTCCTTATTAATTTTCGGTTGACATATTTAGATCCATACAGATATCAACTTCATACCAGAAACTCTCGAATGCGTATTCTATTAAAAATAGTCGCTGTCCATCAAGCAAAACCCAGTATAGAATTCTCTTATAAATTTACAAATGATGATAAAGTTGGAAGTTAGACTACACGAATCTTATGCTTACTTCTACAAATCGAACTAACGATTTGCAAGGAGAAGCTCAGTCGACCAAGCCCTGTTATGACACCGGCGAGCACCACAGTCATCAACGCACATGTGTAGTCGCACGGACGTGCGCTAGTTCTGCGTTCGTCGCCCAGCGAACTTTCCTTGAGGAGAACAGTAACAATCTCATCAAAAGCATCAGTTGGCTATTTCCGGTTGAGTTTAGCTTCCAGAAATAGATGCAGTTACGCTGGTTGCACACTCTGCAGCACAGTTAAAATAAATTACTGATCAAACCCGAAAGCTTGGCTGTAACATTCATTTAATTTCCTCCTTAATACTTGTGTTAGAAACTAAACTGTACAATGACGCTGAATGAATGAAATGAATTTCGACATCAGAATTATTCTAGCTTAAAAATCGAGCCCACTATATTCATCATCAGACAAAACCAGATTTCTGGATCGAAAGAAATTGCTAAGGAGCTCAATAACTAACTAAACCTCTCAGCGGACAGGCTAATCTCATTTCGAAAAATGAAGAAAAAAACGAGAATAGCATCGATTGAACTCGAGCAAGTTCACCCACAATGGCACGTCCGGTCCGACAAGTAGCAAATAAAAGTAATAAAGAATATACACTGTTGCTTGTAAAAACTGAACAATAGATTTTCACAACCAACGTTTCTAGAACTTGAGAGGTTGTTTCTGGACAAAACAGCAATGAAACATTTTTATAAAACTAGAAGTTATAAAAACCTTCCCTCTTCTCGTTCTGCACCTGAGGTGAACTAGATATTTGACCATTATCCAGGAACGAGCACACAAGGCACTCGAATGAATCCCTCTATAAAGGAGCCCAGACCCGTCGGCAAAAACAATTATTTAACAAAGGTGTTGAAATAATTGTTGTTGAATGATGATCACCTGAAGAATACTCGTAAAACTGGTATTTCTCAGCACGTGTCACGCCCGGTTGCATTATTACATGCTGAATAGCCACTAGCAGAGTTCAGAGTTTGAATAAATTAAGTTTCATAATAAATAATCATAGCGAGATGATAATTGACCAATGGATGGTAGGAGTACCACGAAAATTGTGTGTAAAAAATATTGAGATTACCAGCCTGCATGATTCTCAACGCTATTAATTTCGAGATAATTTTTATTTTTTCGTTGTCATTAATCCAGGAAGAGTTTGAATGAAATTTAAGAGAAAGCTTAAATTATCTTAAATCAACATTTAAGACATAATGCCCTAAATAATTATCTTAAAAAACTTCATGAATCCCAATTACTGATCACAATCACACGATGATACAATATTTGACATTGTTATTTGGGTTGTTAAAATTTCAATTTTCTTTCAGTGGGTAATTTCGAATAGCAACCAACAAATTTCCTCAACACTTTTTTCGGCAAAGGAAACTGGCTGCGGTAGTCAATTCAAGACCAATAATTTCAGTATCATACAGGGTGAGGCCAAATGCTCCTACACAGTTGTAGTTTTAATAAAAGCTGATTACAATAAAAAATAACAACACCTTCACGAAAGAACGATAAAAAAACGTCATTAAATGTACATTTTGCAGATATGACCACATATGTTGTTTATTCTATTTCTATTTGAAGCTTCAAAATCTTCAGATCATTTAGTAGAACCCAGAAGCCACAAGCAGTCAGAAATCCAGCACACGTCTTTCTTAAATCCTGAAGATCCATCAATACAAGTCGTCACTTTACCTTAATCACAATTTCTAAAAACAGAAAAAAATAATAGCGATATTAAACCCGTTAATTGGAAATTGTTCCACAGACCATCTCTGTCATCCAGTTTGTAAAAGAAAATATGATCGTCACTGCAGCAGAAAAACTTGAATCAAATACACTTATAAACTCCGGTGTTGATTATAAACACCAATTATAGATAAAACACTTACCTACCAATTGAATAATGATTTATCTATTTTAGTAGCTAAAAACTAGCTTTCAAGTAATAATATGAAATCAAAATGAAACGAAGCAAAATGAAACATATTAATTCTATAGTTTTAAAACCTTTCCACACGTGAGGGGGAAGCTAGTTTTACCCTAGTCCTTCAGCTGCTGCTCTTCCTTATCTTTTTTCTTCCAATTCAGATATATTTTATGGAGATGCAATTTGTTCGTCTGAACACACAGTATTTAATTTCATTTTTGTGTACGCAATGTAGTATTGATCATAATTCGAACTATACGAAACAGATGATTCACTTGGTCTGTATTTTTTCAACTTTTGACGAATAACCGTACATCTCTTCTTATTATAATCTTTTCTTCTTGTTCCTGGTAGTGAGACAGTGAGTCACTCATGACTGAGATGCAGGCGATGTGTGGTGATGCTCCTCCGCATCGCGGAGCTCGAAAACGATGCTCCAGAACACTTATATTGTGCAAATTATCCTTATCCAGCGAGTAACTTTGATGGACCATACAAACATATAATTTAAAACTGTAGTTAGGGAAAACAAAGAAATTTTAGGCAATAGTCAGGCATTGTCTTAAATCGAAATTTCACCGAAAGATATCTCATCAAACTAAGAAGTTGACTTAAAAGCATACATCTGTTCAGACATTGAGAAATTTCGAGTGTTTGCATAAATTGAAGATAATTTAAAACCAGACCCACAACAATAATATAAAGGAGGATTTAACATACAAAATTTACGAGATAACAGTATGTTGAGAAGGCTAACAATATGAGACGAAGCCGGTTATGCAACCCAACGCTCATTGACTGTAAAGAACATGGCCGTGTCAGCCTCAAATTTAAAGCTGTGCTGCTGCACCAATAACAAAATTGCCACAACGCACACAAGGCATGGTAATAAATTTCCGTCCGAAAGCGTCGTCACAATTTTATATACCCTAAAGTATCACATTCTAATCGATGCCCTGACACCCAATAACTACGCATGCAGTTAAAAACCTTACTGATTATCGCTAGAGGTTATAGCTCCTAATTTTTTCCTCGCGATACGAAAAATTGGATTAATTTTACTACTCATAATAGTTTGTGCACAGTACATTAACAGTTCATTGAAACTCCAGTCCACTAGTACTTCGCGTGTTGAAATTATTATATGACACAATTCTACTTCTACAGGTGTTTCAGAATTACGAGCATCCATAGACAGTAGCCCAGTTAAGTCATCTTGCTATTCGATCTAGTTCTATGCATGTTATGCCATCGTACAATCGTTGTAGAAATACGCTACCCAGCGAACGGAATGAAATCGCCTACCACCGCTAACTTCGTCTTCCAAGTTACGAGTACATTCTGGGCTGGATAAAGAAGACGTCAATAAAATGTGAACCAAACAAGAACTACATCGAAATCCTCTACAACATGTCAGCCAACATTAGTCCAATCCATATGTTCGGCATTCAAACGCAAACAGTTGAGATCCACGCGTCTCTGATACGAATTTTAAACTTACGTGAATGACTGAAACGCAAACTTTCAGCAACATGGCATTCAACAAACGCCAAAACCAGAAGCCAGACTCCGGTAATTTGAATTCGAAACCTTGAATTGAAAAGCTATTTCCTGTTCGTTTCCCAGTTTTTGCACACTATTCTGAACAAACTTCGATAGGATTGTAGAAGTGTTACCGAAGGTCTAGTACACTCACAAAACAGAAAAGAAAAAATGCAACAGGCAGTCGTCAGAGAGTGCAATGTCT
This sequence comes from Trinorchestia longiramus, assembly GCA_006783055.1. Classification (NCBI taxonomy): domain Eukaryota; kingdom Metazoa; phylum Arthropoda; class Malacostraca; order Amphipoda; family Talitridae; genus Trinorchestia; species Trinorchestia longiramus. The sequence goes on from VCRD01007391.1 coordinate 35,308, forward strand.
GAAGAGCAACTCCAGCCTCGTCTGGTCGGTAGCTCGACTTAATCACTTGACAGTTCTAATTGCCTTTTCAAGGCTATCAAATCCAATTGACAACTTTTGGCAACGCAGTGCAATTCTTTTGCCATTTGGAACGGCCACTGCACATCCCCCCGCAGCACTCACAGCAGCGTAAAGGATGGCAGGAGCTGAATCTTGAATTTTATTCGCGACAAATGGATGGCCTCAATAAAGCCTTACGATCAATAACCACGGCAGAAATAGAACATTTTTGAGAGAACCAGGATCAGCCACGGCAGCAATCAATCACTCAAAAGAGAACTAAAAAATATTACTCAATTAGCGAGAATTTTCACTATATTTCCAGAAGGAATTATATCGCTCTCATTGCATAAAATTGGAAAATATTGTCCCCTGACAACCTAAAATGTAATACTGGTTGGAACATTTTATTTAAGATTGGAATTCTAAGATATATTTCAACCAGATATAATTTGAGAGCGAAGCCCTCACAATTTACAGCAATTGTGGTTCATGAGTTTAGAGAAGATCACACGTGCATCCAGCAGAAATTCTATTAAGCAAGAAGCCTTCAAACGTCTGTCGTTGTCATTTCAAACCATAATTAGACAAGGTTAAGTTACAAACATTAATGTTGAAATCTTGTACTAACATAAAATTTGATCATAATTTAAATAGAGGAAGTAAAATGGAGTAATCTTAGGTATCCAAAACAACGTCTCCAGCTTCAATATCTGCAAGAAATATATTCTTTTTTATTGTCTTGTGTTTTTGATTGTCTATAAACAGCTAATATTGACAAACTATTTTGCCTTTGCCTTGTATTTCTAACATAATTTAGTGGAAAAATTAAAAAATTAATTAATTTAAACCTTAAACATGGATTTAAAAATCCATATGTGCACAAAGGACAATTTGACAACTATCATTGAAAATATCTTAGCAAGAATAGAAAAATGAATTTGACCAATAAAAATCGATGGCCTCTTTTAGCCAAGTAGTCATCAAGTGACCACCCCCATCGTTCCAGACTCCGGTAACTGGAGAATTGTACGTATTAGGCCCTTGAAAATAAGAAAAATCGGCTGTACATCTACATGACACAAACGAAAAGTTTACATTCTAAAGTTACCGGTACAATGAATAAATCAAACATGGTGCATTAGAAATACCTTGACAGAATCGGCATTTCTTCACGAAGTTGACTTTGATATCGACCTAGTTCTGAAAATCTTGAAATGATCGGTGAGCAAAAATTTCGAGTGTTCTCTGCCGTCCACGATGCGGTAAAGCAAGCGTCGAAGTAGAGAGACATCAGATGGAGTTCTCTGGCCGAGGCCACTCTAGTCCAAGGCTTAACTTCCGAGTCAGTATATTTTTATTTCGAATTGTGAGATATTAAACCACTGGCAGACCAGTTTTTACAACATTTCTGATGTCAATTTTTTCAGGAATTTAAAAATTACAAATGAAAAATTAACAATGCGCCAATCTTGGGGTTTGATAAATAAGGAAAGCTGTTCAGTAATAAAAAATCCTTATTCGCAGATTAAATACTTTGAATATTTTGAGCATACTACCAAATACTGGCTTACTCTGAATTTTACTACCAAATAACTTTATTACGAGTTCATGAAAACCTCAAGAATTTCTCGTCAAAAAGACAGAATTAGTAGCTAAAGATCCAAGGTTTCCCGGCGAATGGACCTGCAGTTCCGTTAACAGCTTGTTGTTTGCTTCGGTACAGTAAGATGAGGCATCCGGCGACAAGATCTGGGACGACAAAACAAAGACATCTGCTAAAAGTCTTTTTATATAGACGGCTCTTATGATCTAAATGGGTCAATTTTCTGGAGTACCCCACCTTGACTGTTCAAAATAATTTAAAGGTTTATATAATGGGCATTTCTAGAATAAGAGAATGCAGAAAGTAGGAACAATATCTTAACCTCACGCACAAAATTTCTTGCTCGACACTTTACTGTACTTGAGTAAAGAAAAGGTGCGCGGTAAATAACCATTATAAAGTGTCACAATTCAATTTTTCTTAAGAGAAAAATTGAATTTAATGGATGACGACTCTGCACGAATACCTAAAGTGAGCAGCTGAACTGAAAAAATAACCAAGATTTAATTATTCCGTTGTATTTTGAGCAGCACATTTTACCAAAAAATTCACAGCTGTGGTGAATTAGTCCAGTGACGGTAGTAAGTTTTATCTCAACAGCTAAATTGCAATTTCGACTTTAAACTAAATCTAAATAAAAGCGCAGTTAACTGTTTTGCGATACTAATTTCTATTTTTTTACAAATTATAATTCCTTCCAGGTGCTTGCCCATTTTTATTTCCTTTAAATGAAGGGAAACGTATTTGAAGGAACACATGACTGCACAACATGAAGAACAGCCATGTCGTATACGAGATATTTGTACAAACTTTTTATTCCTGGTATGTTTATCTCTTTATTATATCCGTATATTTCTCATACAAGTAGCACACTACATCCAGCGTAACGTTCTCGTTATTATATAAAATCTTTCTTGTAATCAACAGCTTGCATTAAAAACGTTTACTTTTTGCCATACATCGAGATTCAAAAGCATTTTTAAAGATATGAAAAGCTTCTATACACATTTTCCCCACGCATAAATTAAACAGAATTGCCTTGCCATTACTGATTCCAGCCACAACCAGGACAAATAAAGATTTCGATAACCTTCTGTAAAACTAATACTCATCTTATTCGATTAACGCAACAAAAAGTTGTCAGTTTCTGTATATGTATGGAAAGCGGTTTTAATAAATTACCTATGAATGAAAGTGGATAAAAGTTCTGGCTAAAAAACGGCAGATGAATAGAGAAAAAGTAAGAAAACAACTGTGAAATAAAAACAAACAACCTAAATTCACGGACTTTATTGCGAAAAAGCACAAAAAAATAACTTTAGGATTTATACAGGAGAGTGAGAAAAAAGTAAAATTAAAACAAGTCGTCGGTGGTGTGATGAAACTATCACGGCAAAGCACAAGAAGAACGTCAAGATATCAGCATGATGCACAAGTGAACGAATAAAACTTGGAAAATACTCGATGTGGAGATGGGATATGGAGTAGAAATTCCGTCTCGTTCGAATGTACAGGAAAGTTAAAAGTCACATTGACGGCATGTTACAGTACGCTAGTGGCCACTACAAGCGTCTCCCGCACGTGTTATAAACAAACGAAATCGACCGAGTCAAACTGAATAAACATGAAAATCAAATCATACAAGTGCTTAACACGTTGACTCCGATTGCCTGATTGATGTAAAACTTCACTTTGTACGCATAGTTACTAAAAGGATCTGAAAAAATTACAGAACCTAACCTAAGTGGTACACATACGTACCACTTCGGAGTCAACGTGTTAATGGAGTCAATATCCACCAAAACTGTCAAAAACTAACCTTAACACGTTGACTCCGAAGTGGTGCGTATGTGTACCACTTAGGTTAAGTTCTGTAATTTTTTCAGATCCTTCTAGTGACTATGCGTACAAAGTGAAGTTTTACACTAATCAGGCAATCGGAGGCAACATGTTAAATAAACTTTTTGTGCTTGAAATCATACCAAAGCTGTAGCATGAACAGGAGTTGAACCTGACGAGGAATAAGCTATGAAACCGCCACAAACAGCGGTACCACCACCACGGGCAGTCGACACAACATACCAGTACCACTTCCAGTGACATTACTACCAGCCCTGCTATTACGTTCACCTCCACAAACAGCGGTACCACCACCACCACCACCACCACCACCACCACGGACAGTAGACACTACATACCAGTACCACTTCCAGTGACATTACTACCAGCCCTGGTATTACGTTCTCCATGGTTGACTCTGCCAACTGATGTCAGTGCAGGACTGCAACACTTCGCCTGCCAGCTGAGACCGTCTTTATGAGCGGCCAATAGCCGAGCTCTTGATATTACACACAAAAATAACTAAGGACGTGATCCAGCCTCCAGAGCAGGGCTATAAAGGAAGTGCCCTCTACGTCCCTCACAGATAAATTCAATATCGAGAAGTAATCAACGCACCGCCTGTCTTCTTAAAAGCTTTCATCAATCAGGTACTTTGATTAGGCAAAAAATAGAACGTGCTATCGTTTTTATCAAATAAGGATCAAAGAAAACGAGCAGAAAACGGTACGTACTAGGAATAAATCACCTCTAACAAATGGCGAAGAATATATATAGAAGGTGATATACATATCGCGTGGCATAAGTAGAAAGTTTTGTATACATTCCATACGTCAGTAAGTTAATTTTTTCAAAATAATTAAAGAAATAGATTGAAAAACAATTCCTTATAAACCTAGACAAAATTTGGAGTAAGTGGTTGATTAGACTGTGATCAGTGCTTAGAGTAGAGATGTTTATCTGTGAAACATTCGAATTTATTAAAAATGTATGTGAACTGATGAATAAACTCAATGTTCCTCATAATTTTTTAAATAAAGGAAATTATGTTTCTTATTTTTCATAAATAAACAACTACCGAAACGAGGACTCGCAAAAATAGGGTTAAAATAACTTCAACATATTCAACTGCGTAACGAATATGGAGCCCCAAATGATGAAAAATGAGCCCCAATCAACGAAAAATTAGTCAAACCTATGAACAATGAGCCCCAAGAAGAAATACAACGGCTTATCAAATTATGAGCAATAGAAGTCAAATTTCGTTTGTGACAGACGTGCAAATCATGATCCTGTGTACACATTTGCGTTTAAAATATCAGGTAATTAAGGTCGTGTACGATGCAGAAAAAGAAATTCAAGCACTAAACCTAGAAATAAAGTGTGTGTGTAAACTGCTATTCCACACACGTGCCACATCACAGCACCTGACAAAGAGAATAGACAGCTGATTTCTGGGGTTTTATGAGATTTCTACAATAAACAAGTTATTTCAACTGATCCATTAGAGAATATTTGTACAAAGAACCGAAAAATACTGTTAGTTCTTCCGACAAATAGGCCAAATTCCGCCTGGAATATATCTACCATCGAAAACTTTCACGCGTTTGAGTTGAAATACATGAAGGAATTAGAAAATATTCTTTCATGAATGAAATATTTACCGGCCTTAGGTTAACGAGATTTATTTTCTCCACTTGTCTAACACAAAACACGAAGCATTTAGTAAACAACTAAATGCATACGTATTAGAGGTATTTTAGATACTTAAATGTTAGTTGCATTTTCCGTAGACTAATGATTTATTCAGGAAAGTTTCAACTACTCACGTGTGAATGGATGCATCGATACTTTTTCTGGACAAACTCAAAATTCCTCCATAATTCAGTCAAAAATGATTTTGGATATTTGCTTATGGGAAAAAATTGCAAAACTTTGGAGATAATTTTAACTGAATACGCATATTCAATGACGGCATGCGTATTTTTTTTGGGGGGAGAGGAGACATGCATGTGTCTCACGTGGTCTTCATGGTGACATGTTAGAAAGCGAACTGGAACGGAGGCGGAAGTTCAACATAAAAATACTACTTTCCAAGATATACAGCTCAAATGAAATGCAGCATGAATCGTAAACACAAGATGAATAGCTACACGAGCAGTTTGCGCATCCCAAGTAATAACTTGCAAAAAGCGGTATCAATTGCATTCCCGTTAAAACGACTTGTCTGATGAAGAGAATTTAGCTTGAAAGACCAATATTTAGCGCAATGATGGAGTATTAGCTAATTTTTCATTATGCCCCGTTTTGCAGTCGAGTGTTCATAACACCACTTTAGTAAATAAACAAGAATAGAATAGAATAGAATAAGGCTATAGGAACGAACCTTCTGGCCCATTCTTGGGTCGGACAATTACTTCGATAATTATTCGGTTGTTTACCCAAGTCCCATGCCGTATTTCTAGCCGCGTCAACCATGTCGGCAGCGGGATTCGAACCCGGGTCTTTTCGCTCGCAAGCAGATTCGCTCACCAGTCGACCAAGCTGGTGATGACAAGTCATCTATTGAAGTTACGATCCTGTGGCTGGAGATCTGCAGCATCAGTTAGTTTCTGCATGTAAACAAATTTTTTTCGCTCAAGAAATTCTCAGAATATTCCGCTTGATCTCGTTGATTTCGTAAAAATAATCGACATTTTTTTAGAAGCATACTAGAGTATTTCATATTTCTTCCTAAAACTTCGAAGCTTCCTCGATTTGTATGATGTACAATGGTATTTTTCTAAGGTTCTTGATTTCCAATAGCGTGTGTTTTAGGAGTGTTGAAACTTTCTTCTAACTAAATAGATTTACTTTTAACCTACAGTGTATACATAATAGCAGAAGATGCGTGTAAAACCAGAAACGATTTATCCATTACAAAAATAATTCATTTTTATACAATTCATTATTTATATTATTTCTGCCACAAATGCAATGCATTTCGTAACCTTGACACTTAATGAAGAACGACTTTAGAAATGTTAATTGAGAAATAGTATTTTATAACTGTTTTCTACGAACGAACTATATGCGCCACGGAAGAAAATTTCTTACGATCGCCTGAGAAGAGAAGTGCAAAGAAGGAACGCACGAGGAGAATATTTCTACAGTCGTCATTGATATTCTCACCCCAGAATGTGTGTGACAAATGAAAATTTTAAACAATTAACAGCGTAACCTACAGCTGTGAGAAGCAGGCGTAGGTCATGAGAGTGAAAGTCCCTCACACAGGCCTTATGAAAGTTTACGCCAATCACAACATATTCATGGAAAGTCCAACCACCCTGACGTAGCTTTCTCTTAATATCTGTGCGTGAAACATCAGCGTATCTGAATGAAAGCGTTCGTTACAGCACCGTTGTAATGTAATTCTACATACTCCATATGAATAATAACAACACAAACAGTCATCCACAAATTATGAACGCCATAATGTTGCCACAGAATCACAGCCACTAAGTGACCTGGCGTAGATGCAGTCACATAAAAACGGCAACTTCATGGGGCAAGAAGCAAATATTGCCCAGGAAGATTGCCACCTAACGATGCGAGAGTGGCGAAGGCGGGAGTAAGCAAAGAACAGGTCTTAATATCGGCAGGTTTTGCTGAGGACACGACGGAGCTTGGAGTCACAGGAGCACTTCATTTCTGCAGCTGTTGCCTAATGGTGCGTTGCTCCTTGAGGGAATCCTTCGAGTAGGTCAAAAAAAAACTTATTGAAGCACATGAGCAGGTAGAACGCAAATGCGACTCCGCTTTTCTAAGTAGTTTCGTGAATACTGTGCTCACGATGATAAAGAAATAAATATATCCGGATAAGACTGTATAATTAAAATTTTTAGATAAGTAATATTTCAGTGAAAAACATTTACAACTTAATACGAAAATCTCACATACTTAATGTGGAATTATGATAAAAGAATAGAATGAATAAAATTTTGGGGTTCGTAAATCCGATGTTTAGACAATTATACTGCATTTTTTAAGAACAGAATAATACAATGCAGCAACATAATACTCATAGTAAATACTCAGATTGACGTAAATCAGTATTCAGTAATGATGTTTTCTGATGAATGGTAAGGTCTTAAAAAATCTATTTCTCAACATTTCAGATTTTCAAATCATCATGAGAGAGAAATTCATTTTTAACATGGAAAAATTAGTTGAGAACTAAAGGAAATGGTCCCAAATGATAAAAATGTTAACTTTTTGGAAAAGGCTAACTGAAAAGTTTGAAAATTGTGTGAACGAGTAAAAATGTACACGCAATATAAAAACAAAATCTTCCAAGAATGTATCAGTAACTCAATATAATCTAACAAATACTTAACATAGCCAGGCCAGTCAGCGACAAAGATCTGAAACTTTTGTAGGCAAAATATTAAGTCGAACGCCAGTAAAAACTTCTAAGTATGAAAATACTTAAGAAGACATCAAATGTCACTTTCGAGATACGTAAAAAATAGAAGCAATAATCACAGGCGACAAAAATTGACGGCCAAGGAAGAATCACTTTGCTGCGGACGATCAAACGAATTTCAATCCAGGATCCTCACCTGGTCGTGAAAGGCAAGCCAGCGACATGGAGGCAGAAATAACAGTTGTTCTGACACCGGGTGTCCAGAGAAAACACGAACCGTGTTCTCCTGTTGAATAAACACATGCGCAGCCCCAGTTAAGGCAACCAGGTCCGGAATCCAAGAATTTGGAATAGAATAGACGATATTATCACACTGGTTGCATTGTCAAATGAACGTACTTCTGAGCACCTACTTGTTCGGGTAGTACGCAAGAGCATATACTGCGTAAACTACAGTGAAAATATTGCCCCATTTAAAAAAAATATGGAAAAATGCACTCTTTAATCTCCAACTTCTGGGGCAGTAATTGTCATTGACCATAAAGGAAGATTTTTAGCCCCACGTTCCATTTTGTATAAAATATCTTTATCCTTTAAGCTGTAACGTTATGCATTGTCAGAATCTCAAAATGGCCACGAATGAGACTGGTCCCGTTATAGCCATCAGTTCGAAAAACAATATTGGTGAGACCACTCATGAACCTTGAACTGAAACTTATTGATAGGTTCACATCAAGGGGAAAATTTTCCAGTCGACGGTGTAAGAACGATCCTCCAATTCTCACGGTCGAGGATACAATTTGTGTTGGATTAACGACATGGTTTCTGTTGCTGTAACCACGTAGTTAGCGTTCAGTAATGCCGTCAAGCATCCAAAATAGCTGAAAATTTAACTTAATAATGCAGAACAACATCGATCATAGTTGCGCGAGACGTTAGTTAATAAAGTGGAACAAAAGCTTCACAGTACAACTTTCGTGTAAAAGATCTAGTTTCAATGTTACTAATGGCTTTCCTAGGACATAGTGAGCGTTATTACTCAACTAGACTTCAAGATGTGCTTTATTAACCAAAATGATGATCTTGAAGTCAGGCCTGTCGAAACATGTGGTTGTGGGGAACGCCTGGAATACGTTAATCAAAAAACGAACAATGACTGCAGTTGTTACTCGAGTTCTACTCCTGTAGTTACATATACCAGTCAGGACTGATATCAAATTCAAATTAAGGCCGATTCATTATTTCATGGCTACTCTCACACAAACATTTTACTGCCCTACATATAAAGCAACATACAATTTCGGAGCCAGTTTTTACATCAAATCACTATTATTCGAGTCAATACTTGATCACTGCCACAAACGAGTAAATTTTCATAAAAAAAAACGTTTGAGCCAGAAATGCTTGAAATTATTAAATAACTGCTGGACGTATTTCCCATAGAGTTTTACCCGGGACATCGGAAAACATCTCTGAAGCGCCATGGCACAACGTCTTCAGCAATAGGATTCCATATTAGGCCACTTTTCACAAGGCAAATGGATAACGATCGTCTCGAGAGGCTCCAAAACGACGAAAAAATAAAACAAAATTGGAAAGCAGGACAGCAGAGCCGATAGCTGGGATTGAGGACGTCGCCTCATGCATCTGATGCCCAGAACAGTCGTCTGATGCACAGGACAGTCGTCTGATGCACAGGATGGTGGTTTGATGCACGGTAAAAAACCGTGAAGGTCAAAAAACCGCGGAG